>JAJEJH010002060.1:0-12423 GCA_026122585.1 Anacardium occidentale
TCGTGTGTGACCAAAATCACACAGACCTGCATAATTTTTCAGAAATCTGCAGAATTTCAAAACAAACCTCAAAACACCTCAAGCCATGAAAAACTTGGATATTTTGATTCAATGAGGTTTTATTATTTGAATTCAGTTGCCGATTGATGTCAACTATAGAGTTGTATCGATTCGATTCGAATTCGCATGCAAACCAAACTCATTCAAACAAATATATCAAACATTTTCATTCAAAAATTTGTATATATCCAATCATTAAAATACATCTAATGGCATTCATGTATATTCAGACATCCAATTCAAAACATCAAGCATTCAATCAAGTCATCATGTAAGCAAGCAAAAGAATTGAATTTTTAGACACTTACTTGATTTGCATCAATCATTCCAAGCTCCCTCCTTATGTATGCAAATTTCTCCTTGTCTAGAGGTTTGGTAAAAATATCAGCTAGTTGGTGGTTAGTGTCAATAAATTCAAGCACAATATCTCCTTTGCTAACATGATCACGCAAGAAATGATGTCTAATATCTATATGCTTTGTCCTAGAATGCAAGATGGGATTTTTCGAAAGTTGAATAGCACTAGTATTATCACAAAATATGGGAGTTTTCATTATTTTAAAACCAAAATCAGAAAGTTGTTGTTTCATCCAGAGAATTTGGGCACAACAACTAGCCGCGGAAACATATTCGGCTTCCGTAGTAGAAGTTGCAACCGAATTTTACTTTTTCAAAAACCATGAAACTAACATGTTTTCTAAGAATTGACATGTTCCACTAGTGCTTTTCCTATCAATTTTGCAGCCTCCGAAATCAGCATCTGAAAAGGCACGCAATTCGAATTTTGAGTTCTTAGGGTATCATAAACCAACATTCGGTGTCCCCTTAAGATATCTCAAGATTCGTTTCACTGCATTCAAATGTGATTCCTTAGGATTTGCTTGAAAACGTGCACACATGCATACACTACATAATATGTTCGGCCTAGATGCAGTTAAATATTATAATGCACCTATCATGCTTCTATATGACTTTATATCAACACTTTTACCTCCCTCATCCTTATCAATCTTTGTTGAGGTGCTCATTGGTGTTGGTTGCTCTTTGGCCTCATGCATGTTGAATCTTTTGATGAGGTCTTGAGTATATTTCGATTGAGTGAGCAATGTTCTTTCCTTCATTTGTTTGATTTGCAGCCCAAGGAAGTAGTTTAGCTCTCCCATCATGCTCATCTCAAATTCCCTCTGCATCATCTTAGAAAAATCTCTACATAGAGATTTATTAGTAGCACCAAAGATGATATCATCTACATAGATTTGTGCAATCAATATATCATGCTTATGTTTCTTTATAAACAAGGTGGTATCCACCTTTCCTTTTGAAAAATCATTTTCAATCAAAAATGTGCTCAACCTTTCATACCAAGCTCTTGGAGCTTGTTTCAAACCATAAAGAGCTTTTCTTAGTTTAAAAACATGGTTTGGAAAACTTGGATTTTCAAAACCGGGAGGTTGTTCTACATACACCTCCTCTTGAATAAAACCATTTAGAAAAGCACTTTTGACATTCATTTGAAAAAGTTTAAAATTTAAATAGCATGCATAAGCAATCAATATCCTAATTGCTTCTAATCTAGCTACGGGGGCATAAGTTTCATCGAAATCAATACCTTCCTCTTGAGAGTAGCCTTGGGCAACTAGTCTTGCCTTGTTTCTTGTAACAATTTCGGATTCATCCACCTTGTTTCGGTATACCTATTTTGCAACCAAATGAATGAAAATATGAAATATTAGGCTTTTTCCCTTTGAATAACTCATAAGGAGTTTTTTTAAAGATTGGCCTAATCATGACTCTATTGATGATATAGCATGAAGTGTTTATGGCTTCACCCCAAAAAGATTTTGGTAAATCATGCTCATACAACATAGTCCTAGCCATTTCTACTAAGGTTCTATTCCTTCTCTCAACAACTCCATTTTGTTGAGGTGTCCTAGGGGCTGAAAAATTATGTTTAATGTCATGCTTATCACAATATGCTTCAAAATCTGAATTTTCAAATTCTTTTCCATGATCACTTCTAATGCAAGTAATTGCATAACCTACTTGGTTTTGCAATTTCCTAATGAATAGCACAAACATTTTAAAAGCTTCATCTTTATGAGCAAGTAACAAAACCCATGTAAATCTTGAAAAATCATCAACTATTACAAAGCAATACCGTTTCCCTCCTAAGCTCAAAGTTCTAGAAGGTCCACATAAATCCATATGCAATAGTTGAAGAGGTCTAGATGTTAAAACAACATTTTTGCTTTTAAAAGATGTTCTTGTTTGTTTTCCTAAAGCACATGCATCACAAATTCCATCCTTTTTAAAAACAAGTTTTGGCAAACCTTTGACTAAATCCTTTTTAGACAATTTTTCCAAAACATCAATGCTTGCATGTCCTAATCTCCTATGCCACAGCCACATGTCTTCCTACTTGGTTGACATGAGACATAAATCATTAGATGCAATGCTATGCAAGTCAATGACATATACATTTGAGTGCCTATGTCCTATGAATGCAATATTATTAGTGCTTATATCAACAATTTCACAACACAAGGCATGAAAGCAAACTTTGAAACCCTTATCACATAATTGACTAATACTTAGTAAATTATGTTTAAGGCCTTCAACATACAAAACATCATTAATACAAAGTGAAGAGTTACCTATGGAGCCAATTCCAACAACTTTTCCCTTTGAATTGTCTCCAAAGTTGACATTGCCTCTATCCTTTTCTTTCAATGATGTGAAGAGATCCTTGTTTCCGGTCATATGTCTTGAACATCCACTGTCCAAGTACCACTTGCTTGATTTCTTTCTCTTCACCTCCAAGTACACCTACACAAGACATATATTTAAGTTTTCTTTGGTACCCAAATGGTTTTGGGTCCAGGAAGGTTAGTCTTGATTGTCCCTTTAGGAACCTAAACCTTCTTAATTCTATAAGGTTTGTCATTCCTAATTGGACATTTTCTAATAGTATGTCCATGGAAAGAGCAATATTTACATTTTAATTCAATTGATTTAGGCCTTTTTAGAATCTTATGGTTGTTTATAAATGGATTACTTCCATTATAACCTAATCCTTCTTTATTTAGTTCACTTCTTTGAGATGCAAGCATCTCATCTAACCTTTTAGTTCCTATTTTAAATTTTTTCAGAATTTCATTTGATTTACTTAAATCAGCTTTTAACACCTCATTTTCTTTCCTAAGTAAATTCAAATCATTTTCAATATTTGTTTTCTCCTCTAAAACTCTTTTACTTTCATTCTTAAATTCTAACAATAATGAATCAAATGCATCTTGTAATTCATTAAAAGAGAATGAATTAGATTCGGATACCTCATCATCTTCTGAATCGCTCTTGGCCATGAAACACAAATTTGCTCTTTCCTCTTCATCACTTTCGTCACTTGAGTCGTCACTACCACTCCAAGTGGCAGCCAATGCTTTCTTCTTAAACCTTTTCTCACCATTTTCCTTCTTCTTTTTCTTCAGCAGTGGACAGTCTTGTCTAATGTGTCCAGGCTTCTTGCACTTGAAGCAAATCACCTCCTTGTCATTGTCTTCTTTTTCTTTCCCTCTGGATTTGAAATTGCTCCTCCCTTTCATCTTCCTGTTCCTTGACAGGAATTTACCAAACCTCCTTGCCAGCAGACTGACATCCTCCTCATCCATGGAAGATTCTTCTTCTTCCTCTTCTACAGCCTTAAGAGCAATGCTCTTAGAATTTTTACTCTCATCCTCCTTTGGTTTTCTCTTCATTTTGAATGTGAGCAAACTTCCGATCAACTCATCCATTCCCAATTTCGTTAAGTCCTTCGACTCCTCTATTGCGGTGACTTTCATGGTCCAAGACTCCGGCAAGGACCTCAAAATCTTCTTTACTAATTCCACATTTTCAAACTTCTTCCCCAGTCCTCTTAAATCATTGACTAGGTTGGAGAATCTTTTATACATGTCCGTAATGTTCTCGCTCCCCTTCATTTCGAACAGCTCATATTCTCTAAATAGGAGCTCAATTTTCGATTCCTTAACTTGACTTGTTCCTTCATGTGTGGTTTGAAGGATGGTCCGCACCTCCTTAACGGATTCACAAGACGATACTCTATTGAATTCTGTAGAATCCAAAACACAAAATAATATGTTAATAGCTTTGGCATTTAAACTTAATAGTTTTTCATCCTCATCATTATAATCATTTTCATCCTTAGGTAAGCCAACTCTAGGATCTACAGGAACAAAATCTTCTTGTTCAATTATTTTCCAAAGCTTATAATCTATTGACCTAATGTGTAATCTCATCCTAATCTTCCATTGAGTGTAGTTTACACCACAAAACAATGGTGGTCTAGTAGTGCATTGACCTTCACTAAAAACTGGTGCGAAAGTGCTAGCCATTTCTTCTTTTAACTCTAAAAATCGTTAGATTTTGTAAATATCCTAGAGTCCTGTTCTGATGCCAATTGAAAAACCCTTAGCACTTAGAGAAATAAGACTAGAGGGGGGGTGAATAGGATTATTTAAAAATTTTAATAAAAGAACACAGCAAAAACAATAAAAAGATTAATGCACAATAAACACAATTAAGAGAGAGAGTTCAGAGATTGCTCAGCCAAGTTTAGAGAGGTTCGGAGCTTTGAACACAAGCCTCCTACGTCCTCTTCTTCAATCAAACCCGATTGAAGTTTCCACTATCTTCAACACCCGAAGATACAATAGTTTTGCCACAAGGGAATTTCGCCCTTTTTACAGATGTAATGTTGATAAAAGATTGATTGAAACTGTCTCTTAATAGGCTGAAAATCAAATGTAAAGTACAGAGCTCTCAATAGTATGAATGAATAAGCTTAGAGAGAGAAAGTATATTCAAAGATTGAAGAAGATGGCTTAAGCTTTTTGCAATTCGTTTCAGTAACCTTCTCCACTTCAAATGGCTCTCTTTTTATACTTCATTCATTGCCTAGAATATTTTTTCGAGATTTTTGCGAACACACGACCGTGCGACTATCGCGTGCACGATCGTGCAGATTTGGGAAAACACGATCGTGCTTCAAGAAACACAGTCATGCGCTCGCATTTATATAAATAAATCGTTTCATTTTCTTCATTTTCACGAAAAATTTCAAGCCCTAGCCGCGATTTCTCTCATTTCTCTCTCGATTTTTCATCAAAATCTCTCATTTTGCTTGCTTTCATGTGCTTTCAAACTTGTTTTTACAAGTTTCTCTTTACTTTTCTCATCATTCGAGATTATTTTGTATCTAAAACACAACCCAAATCTCCTTTTTCAATTATTTCCTTTACCAAAATCCACAATGCCTCCAAGAATGAAATTGCCAACTCGTTCCGGGCCTTCCAGGAGTTCTTCAAGGGCTGAAAATTCATTTGGAATTGTGTGTTCCAATCGGCAGCAAAAGGTACTCCTATCGAAACTCATGAAAAAGGCTATTTATATTGGACGTTGTTTGGATAGAAGGATTTTGCGAAAAATTGGAGTATTAGATGAGATTATGGGTTTAGTAAATTCTTCTAGGTTGACTGGAATTTTTTTCATGCGAAACGATGCCTATGAAAATTTAGTTTATGAGTTTTATAGTTTCCTATCGATTTTGAAGGACGTACGGGAAAATATTACTGATTTTACTTTGAGATTTCGGTTGGCAAATTCGAATTGGACGGTGCCGGCCGAACAGTTGGGTGATTGGTTGGGCTGTAATTCTTCTAGGCATTTTGGACTTTTATGAAGCGCAGAAAGCGAAGGCCTCCTTTTTGGACAATCCGGCCATGCGCATCTTCCATCGGATGGTCACCTATATATTAAATGCTCGCACGAACACTAATGGTAATGTCAGTGTTCGTGACATGACAGTAATGGAAGCTGCCATGAATGGTCGTCAACTGGACTCGGTTCGATGGTTGATCAGCAAGTGACATCCAGTCGCATAGCGATAAGGAAAAGGTTCCTATCGACTTTGGTATGCTAATTACCTTTATCGCTGAGAAATTGCGTATTTCTGTTGAAGGCTACGGAGAGTTTCGGATTGGTTTCGAAGAGTCTCACATGCTTAATGTCGATGCTTTATTTCGGATGAGGGTGATTGAGAAAGATGGCAATGATGGATGGAGATTGCCTGCAGTTGTTGGAGATCATGAGCCATCTGTCGAACCGTCTGCTATGCCTTCAGTGGCTGAAACTAGTGCCCGGAGAGGAAGACGAGCTCGCCCCGAAGCTGGTCTAGAAGTTGATGTGAATATGGCTCAGCTTGCCCATAATTTTCAAGCATTTCAAGAGAATACGAAATCTCGCTTGACCCGAATTGAGTCCAGCCTCGCTTCTCTAGTTAACATGACGGATCTTTCTCCTCAGCAGCCACCACAGCCACCCCAACCTTGAACTATCATTTGCATTTACATTTGCATGTTTTTACCAAAACTTGTCTTTGAGGAACATTTGATTTGTTTCTATTGTTATGCTGTTACAATTTAGTTTGATAAATTGATTTACATTGATATTTCCTTTGCTTTCTATTGCTTTCTATTGATGTTATTGGTTGCTTGTTTGAAGAAAAGTTGGATGGTGCTTTGATTGCATAATATATTGGGAGTGTATATTTTTGATGATTTGATTTGGGCAATCTTACTAAAACAAAGAAAACTCTGTCGAAATTTTTTTTGATTTATGGCAAAAAAGGGGGAGAAAGCATGAAATGATTAGCAAATTAAAAATTGATATTAATGTGGATTGGTAATTAATTAAGGCTAAAACTAAGGGGGAGTGTTTAAAGTGAGGGAGAGCATGTCTTGCAATCCTTAGTTAATATCCAATTTTAAAATTTTCAACATATTTTTGTCATCAATCAAAAATGGGAAGATTGTTGAACCCTTGATGTTTTGATGATGATAAAAATATAATTAAGTTGTTAATTAATGTTTAAAATGTGTTTAAGATGCTAATTAATCCCTTGCATGAAGTAATTCATGACAAAGAAGGGAAAAAGAAATTTATTTTTGCAGGTTATAGGTCTCGCACGACCGTGCTTGACCAAACGGGTCCTCGTGTGTCCAAAACACGAGACCGTGCGCTTGACCGTGCAAGGTTCTGTGATTTTCTGAAAGAAAAATCTCAGACCCGCACGGGCGTGCGTGCACGATGCACGACCGTGTACATGCACAACACGGGCAACGCACTACCTTCACAATCGTGCAGCTTGACCGTGTGAAATCAAAGAACTGAAAAGTCATTGGAAGCACAACCGTGCGCAATGGAAGCACGACCGTGTGCTTAACTTATGAAGAGCACAGGAGATCAAGCCGTGCAAATGAAATCGTGCATCAAGTTAAACAAAAGGAGTCAACGCACGACCGTGCACGCTCAATACGCACGACCGTGCGTGATGGCAAATAAGGAGCACTACCAAGAGCACTACCAGGAGATCGTGCAAAGCTAGTCGTGCAAGAGCTTAAAGGCATGCATATGGCACACGACCATGCAAAAAATGGACACGACCGTGCACTAGCATAAGAATGCTCGTGTGCTGCTCGTGCGGTCATCGTGCAGCCAACCCGTGCAAGCTTCTGAAATTTTGGACAAAACTCTGAAGAATCAAAGCACGACCATGCTCAATACACACGACCGTGCATCATTGGCGCTAAGCTTTTAAGTCGACCGTTGGGAGTCAGAATGAGGCAATAAATGCAACATGCACGACCGTGCACTCGAGGAGCATGACCGTGCGCCTGAAAAATTTATTGCAGAGCTTACTTTTTTCAACTACTTCAACGGATACAAAACTAGCAAAACGGCTCCTTGCTATTCTAGGCAATGAATGAAGTATAAAAAGAGAGTCATTTGAAGTGGAGAAGGTTACTGAAACGAGTTGCAAAAAGCTTAAGCCATCTTCTTCAATCTTTGAATATACTTTCTCTCTCTAAGCTTATTCATTCATACTATTGAGAGCTCTGTACTTTACATTTGATTTTCAGCCTATTAAGAGGCAGTTTCAATCAATCTTTTATCAACATTACATCTGTAAAAAGGGCGAAATTCCCTTGTGGCAAAACTATTGTATCTTCGGGTGTTGAAGATAATGGAAACTTCAATCGGGTTTGATTGAAGAAGAGGACGTAGGAGGTTTGTGTTCAAAGCTCTGAACCTCTCTAAACTTGGCTGAGCAATCTCTGAACTCTCTCTCTTAATTGTGTTTATTGTGTATTAATCTTTTTATTGTTTTTGCTGTGTTCTTTTATTAAAATTTTTAAATAATCCTATTCACCCCCCCTTTAGTCTTATTTCTCTAAGTGCTAAGGGTTTTTCAATTAATTATATTTTTATCATCATCAAAACATCAAAGGTTCAACAAATCTCATATTTGCTAGTAAGCCCACTCATTCTCTTAATTGTTCTCTTACATTTACTAAAAATTTTGTTGTTTTATAAGATCGAAGTACGAGACTGTTGACTAGCTTGATTAAGAAAGATTTGATTTAGCCTTGATTAGTTTGATTGTAGGAATTAGCTTGATTATAGGAATATTTAACTAGGCTAGTTATGTTATTTCCTATTGTTGTATTTCCTAATTAGTTTTAGAATTTATGTATAAATGTCTTGTTCAATAGGATGTAAAATCATTGAGAAATATAAGAAATTTTTACTCCAAAAATCTTCATGGTATCAGAGTCATTTTTGCCTTTTAAGGTGAGTTTTTTCCCTCTACAGTACTAGGGTTCCTCTTAATAATTTTTTTTTTTTTTTTACTGTTCTCAAAGAGGTCGAGTTTCCTCCCTCTTTTATTGTCACCACCCATACAACAAGAAAACATATCTCTAATCGGCCATTATCCAAATTTTGGCCACCATCTGCTGCCAAATGTGGGCTTACACATCGATCAAAGATTCTGGACAGATTCCACTTGCCTATGCATGGGACCTTCTTTGGTCACCTTTCGCCGTCGTTCTTCGCTCAGGTTCTGTTTTTTGGACTTTCTGATTCTATAAAGGGTGTTTTTTGTTCAAATTATTTTTTTATAAGGGACACTAAGACAGTGGATAATATCTCGTTTTCACAAATCAGTGCTATTAAGTTGGATGGGGTTGGTATGTATCTTGCTTAGTCACGGGTTTATTTGCTATTTATTAAATCTAAGAAATTGTTAAGTTATATTACTGGAGACAAGAAACCTCCTAATGCATCTAATGCTGCCTATGCTCAATGGGATTCTGAAAATTCACTTGTTATGACATTTGGCTTTTGAATACTCTACACCCTCAAATTTCCAAATAGTATTTATTGTTTGACACTACTGAAAAAATTTGGAATTCAACTAAACGCTTTTATTCTCGAAAAGGGAATGATGCTCAGATCTTTGAAATTTGGAATAAAATCAATGACTCAAAACAAGATGAGTTTACTATCACTGATTATTATTCTGAATTAAGTGGGTTATGTCAGGAGATATACTATTATCAAGATCTCTAAGCACATTGTACTGAAGATGCAGTTTTATTTTAAAAACTGGTTGAGAATGAACGGGTTTATGATTTTCTAGCTAGATTGAACCCAAATTATGATCAGACTAGGGTTCAAGTTCTTGGTAAAATTCATTTTCCTTCTCTTGAGGATACAGACTCCCATGTACAACAGGAAGAAAGTCGCCGAGGTGTCATGTTTTACTCAGCACCAACGGAGAAGTTTGGGTTAACTATTTCTCAAGAGCAACCAAAGGCAACCTCTTTTGATAATGATCACTTGCAATGCGACTATTATAGGAAGCCAAGGCATACAAAGAAGACTTGCTAGAAGTTAAATGGTCAACCAATTAGAGGTTGAGGGGGAAAACAAGTTAGTTCATCGAGAGTTCAAGCAAATGTGGCCGAAACTGTAGAGACATCCAAGGAAACAGGCCCTAGATAATCTTTGTCTTCCAATGAAATTTAGCATCTCCACCGACTCCTAACCAAACTTGACTCCTCCACAATTGCCACATCTAATTATGTGCAAGTAAGTACTATCTTTACCGCTTACTTTAATTTTTGGATTATTGATTCTAGTGCAAATAGACACATGATAGGCTCTTATAAAAGCCTTCAAAACTATCCTCCATGTCTTAAAGGAGAGAATGTCAGAATAGTTGATGGCTTTTTAACTCCTGTCTCTAGAACAGGTTCTATTGCTTGTACACCTAATATTAAACTTTTATTTGTTCTCCATGTACCTAAGTTTCTTATTAATCTTTTATCTGTTAGTTCCATCACCAAAGTCCTAAACTGTAAAATCAAATTCTTTCTTGATCATTGTATTTTTCAGGATCGTCAAACATGGAAGAGGATTGGCAGTGATAGATTGCATGATGACTTGTACATGTTCGATAAAACTTGAAACTCTAGTCAAGCCTTTTTTGGAAATAATAAAGATGTCAACCAAGAAATAATATAGTGGCATAGACGATTAGGACATCCATCCTTTTTGTGTTTTGAAGAAGTTATATCCTAGTTTAATTTCAAGAACTCAATTTGAGCTATTGTTCTATGATGCTTATGAGTATGCCAAGCATACTAGAAACTCTTATTCTTTGAGTAATAATAGAAGCACTATTCCATTTATAACTATTTATTCTAATGTTTGGGGTCCAACTCAAACAATTTCTTTGTCTGGTAGTCGATGGTTTGTTACTTTTATTGATTGTTGTACTAAGATGACTTGGGTGTATTTATTAAAGGCCAAAAATGAAGTTTTCTCTTGCTTTCAGTCATTTCATAAGATGATCTTTATTCAATTTGATGTTAAGATAAAAATCCTGAGAACTAATAATGGCACAGAATACATGGATAAAAATTTTGGTGCTTATTTGGAGTCTAACGGGATAGTCCATCAAACTAGTTGTCTTTATACTAGTTCATAAAATAGAGTAGCTGAAAGAATAAAAAGGCATTTGTTAGAAACAGCAAGATCTCTTATGTTCACCATGAATCTACCAAAACCTTACTGGGGGGATGCCATTCTAGTAGTTGCTTGTCTTATCAATAAAATGTCACTCAAAGCACTTGATATTTAGAGTCCTCTAGAAACTCTAAAGGATAAGAATAAATATACTATTCCTCCAAAGGTATTTGGGTGTGTCTGTTTTGTTCACACTAGAAATGCTGAGAAACTTGACCATCAAGCCCTTAAATGTGTTTTCATTGGGTATTCTTCTGCACAAAAAGGTTACAAATGTTATCATCCTCCTTCTAGGAGATTTTTTGTTACTATGGATGTTACCATTAAAGAATATGAGTTCTATTTCAACATTTCCCCATCACCTCTTCAGGGGGAGAGAAATGAGGCGGAAGAGGTGATTTTTCCTATTGTTGAACCTCTTGTTGGTATAGGGGAGAGTGCAAGTGGAGAAAGAGTTCAAGGGGAGATTAGTGGATGTTTAGATAGACCTGATTTGATTTGTTGAGATATTTGAGGAGAAACAAGGCAAAAGAAGTCATCACGCAATCTGCAGAATCCTCCTTTACTGGTGAGGTCTCTACTTTTCCTAATGAGTTAGATTTGCCTATTGCTCATCGAAAAGGAGTCAGGTCTTATACTAAACATCCTTTATCTAACTTTGTCTCCTGTGATTCCTTGTCTCCATCTTATAAAGCCTTTGCTTTATCTATTTTCTCTGTGTCTATTCCATAGAATTGGAGAGACACTTTCACAGATCCTAAGTGGAAGCAAGCTATGATTGAAGAGATAAAGGCTCTGCCCAAAAATGAGACTTGGGAACTTATCACTCCTCCACCAGATAAGAAATTGATTGGCTGCAAATGGGTCTTCACTGTGTAACATAAAGCTAATGGTTCGATTAAGAGATACAAAGCTAGATTGGTGGCTAGGGGATTCACTGAAACTTATGGAGTAGATTATCAGGAGACATTTGCACCTGTTGCTAATATGAACTCTACTAGAATCTTGTTATCCTATGCAACTAACCTTGATTGGGACTTACAACAGTTTGATGTGAAGATCGCATTTCTTCATGGGGACTTAAAAAAGGAAGGGTATATGGAGATCCCTCCTGGATTTGATAATGAACAAAGTCAAGGGAAGGTGTGCAAACTAAAGAAAGCATTGTATGGATTAAAACAATGCCCTAGAGCTTGGTTTGACAGACTCAACAAAGCCATGATTTCCTTTGGCTACCAACAAAGCAATGTTGATCATACCCTTTTCATAAAACATCAACAGGGTAAGGGTAAACTCACTGTTCTCATAGTTTATGTTGATGACATAGTAATGATAGGAGATGACAGAGAGGAGATGACCTGATTGAAGAAGCTGTTGGCACAGGAATTTGACATCAAAGATCTAGAAAAATTGCAGTACTTCTTAGGAATTGAG
>JAJEJH010002061.1:0-12408 GCA_026122585.1 Anacardium occidentale
TACAATTGTCTTAGTGAATACTTAATAAAAAAGGGTTATGTGAATAACTTTATATGTCCATGTGTCCTTATAAAAGGGTTAAAATCAAAATTGGCCATTGTAGTGTTATATGTTGAAGACATGAATTTAACTAGGGAATTCAACTAGGGCTTCTACAGAGTTTATCAAATCTATTGACAACTTCAAATTATTCTGAGATTCTTGCTCTCCATAAAATCAATTGAAAATGCATATGGTTATGGTTTGTCACCCATCACATCTAAAACATATAGTCTTCTTTCTACAATAGACATTTTTTTATATAATATATAAATACAATACAACTTATGTTACCCCAATAAGCAAATAATACTTTAAAAGCCACAAAACCAAATATATATCACTGAAGTTTTTTTACACTCATAAGCTCTAGTATAGTTGAAAGATTAAAGTAAAACAAATACACTTTAATGATAACCTTATAAATTTTTTTATTAAGAAATTACCAATATTAACATTTAAAAAATTAGTATATAACATCAATATACGACGACTCAATAAGTAATCAAATTAATCTATGTTATCCTACTATAAAGAGGGGGGCATTCATCAAGAGGAGCAAATTCTTAAAATGTATAACACATTTGGATAAAATGTATACTATTTTCTCGTTTACTAACTTTTGTCTTACTAAGTTTTCTTATTAAAATTTTTAATAAAGTAGTTCAAACACATCCAATCCCATTTCACATGACATTAAAAATCATATTTCTGTGTTTTGGTTTTTCATACAATTGAAATTTTTTTTTTAAAAACATAAATGTAATTATTGTATATGGCGAAACTTTAAGGGAGTATTATTATATAATAGACTTCCCTCACATGAAACAATCAAAGGCGGTGAGGGAAACTTCATAAATGCTCCTACCCCCTTTCATTTTTTATACATGTAATGTTTAGGTAATCTTTGAAGAAATGAAATAGTTCAATTTTTTTTTCCTTATATCGTACTTCGATTCTTCTCATTTTATTCCTGTTTTAGTTTCCACTACTATACACAATAAAAAAACAATTGTTTCACTGGAAGTAAAACGGACCCAGATGGTGATCACTGGGGAAGACGAAGTACTGATGGGGTTTAAATATGAACAGTGAGAACAGTGTGATATTGACATGACAGCCTTGCACTACTTAAAAATTTGATTCCAAAGAAAAAGAAAAAGGATCCCATTTAAGCTTAAAACAAGAAGCAATCAGAAAAGCAATTAGTGAAAGCTTTGGCACCGTTGAATGTCACAGTCATGATAAGTGTTTATTATAATAAGTTGGTCGTAGGTTTGACATCAATTGAGAGGGATGTTTGATAGATGCTCTTCGTTTTGTTTTGTTATTTATTTATTTATTTATTTTTTTAATCAATGATTGAATTTTTGGCCACTTTTATCTTCTTGAAACTTTCAACCCACCACAATAAAATTGAGAGAGACTCTTAAATTATTTGCTCACCGAGATATCTCCGAGTACAAAATGCCTCATTCACAGAATTATTTATGATACTGAGAGAAATAGAGGGAGAGATGTTGTGTAACTGAAATTTGAGCCTATAAATTTAGGTCCATCAGGCTGGAGCCCAAGCACTCAAATCCAATGGCCTCTCTCCCAAGCTCGAGTTCCACCTTCTTGGCTTTGGTTTCACTAGACCAAAGATTGTTATAACTAGAAAGTTCGACACCCAAAGCCCTTTGTAGTCATTAAACCTCAAGCTAATGTTGTTGTCTTCGGTGGCAAAATTAGAATTAGAGTTAAATTTGAATCGAATATATTCGAATTCATTTTTACGTTCAGTTCGAATGAGTCTAAAACGAACCGAACAAATCTGAACACGAATACGACCCGAATTGTAATTTTAAATTCAGCGAACACGAGTCTGAATACGAACTATACGAATCGAATACGAATACGAATCCGAATCCAAACTTAAAATAATAATTTTTTAATTAAATTTTATTAATTATTTGTATTAATTGTAATTTTTAATAAATATAAAAACGAATAATACGAATTTATTACGAATATGAGCCGAATACAAACTTAGTTATACGAACCAAACACAAATACGAACTTTGCTATAAAAATATTCGACGAACACGAATATGAATCCGAACCTGAACAATACGAAACGAGCCCAAACACAAACATGTTACTGTTTGCATTTAGTTCGGCTCGAATCCAACTCTAATTAGAATAGTCAAAATTTGAATAACTCATATAAATTTTAAATTAGAATAAACACAAATAATATTTGTATTAATATTTCATTCTTTAATTAATATATAATTATGTACAGTGCGATTTAATATTTTAAAAGTATTGTATAATGACTTTATTATCAATACTATCAAATACATTATTCTTTATATATATACGATTAAACTATTATTTAATCATTATCATTCGTTCTATTTTGTTGACGATTCTTCGTGATTTTCATTGTTAAATATGTTGTTTATAATAATAGTAATAACGAGTAAAATCAATGTTAATTTTATCAACAGATAAATTAACAAAAACATTTTATTCTTCTTAGTTTCAACCATCACTTTTGTAAGATCTCTAATCCTATTCAATCCTAAAAATTTGACATTAGAGCCTATATCCTAAATGTAAATATCAAATTAAGAGTCAAGAGTCATGAGCTCTAAATCAAAAAATCTTTCGGATAAAGTTCAACAAGACGCACCAATTTTTGTTTATCAAAAGTAGCAAAATATTTACTTGGGCATAAACATGCTAAACAAATAAACAATTTTGTATTTACCTCCTTGAAATGATTATTCAATGTTTTAAGTATATTTAAGACACTATAAATTGCTTCAATGCAATAAATATATAGGTTTGTTATATCTTAAGTCTTACATTATGATTACCCTCGAAGAACAAATTTATTATTCATATTTGAAACATCAATGTTTTAATTGACAGGAAAAGAACAAACTTTGTTTAGTAAAGTCTCTCATCCACTATCTCACATCACTTCTAAAGCTTGCTTACACGATTTAACCAAATTTATAGCATTTACAATATCTGGATTTTTTATTTGTAGTGTTTGAGAAAGTTCATTGTAAAGTACATTCTTTATCATAAATATACTAAACACAAAATCAAATTATTACATAAATTTCAATATATATATATATTTTTTATAAAATCTTTACTTCAAGTTTGTCCCATCTTTTACCACCATTTTCAGAACAATGATGACGGATAAGAACAACAAGGTTATGCTTATCATTGAACCATAATACGAGCCCCAACATGTATCATTGACACACATTTCAAATTTATCTTTTGATGAAAACCTTTTTCATTCGATAGTTCAATCTGAAAAAAGGTTTCAATAACTTTACAAGGTTGCTTATTTCTAAAAAGGTCGCAATTTTTTTTTTTAAACCTTGACTATAATCAACACAATATTAAAAATATCATAAACATCATCTTAGTTGTTTGCTAAAGTCACAAAAACCAACTGCAGTTAAATTTATTATAAGTTTTAATGATGATTATTTGCAATGTTGGTATAATCACAAAATAATTATCAATAAACATTTAACGATATTGTGATAATTATTTCTGATATTTAAAATTGCAATTAAATTTAATTCTTTTTTCCAAAATTTAGTTAAAATACAATTTATGTATCTTTGACTCCATCACGTATGAATATATATCACCTTTTTAAGCATCGTGTCTGATATTGTTGAAGGAGGAAAACTTCCATCATAAACATTCTCTCTCTCTCTTTTTATATATATATATATATATATTTATTTATTGATGATGAAGAAATCTTTCAGAGTCTATAATTTAATACAATTTAATTTACACTCTTTATTAATTTAATTAAATCTCGGTTTTTTAGTTATATTGTTAAAAAATATTCAAATTAGTTTGACCTGATAATTATATCCGAAAAAAAAAATGTTGGAGGATGGTAATCTATTTCATAATTATTAATCACTTAAATTAAAGTTTTAATTATGAAATGGTAAAATAAAAACTCATTCCTAAAACCTATCTCATATAACTTGCTTCAATGGCATGACACTTTGCCACCCCAACTTCCCTTGGTGGGAAGAAATTTATAATGTGGAAGGCTCAAGCATTACAAAATATTCAATATTAAAAATTTCTGCCACTGGTTAAATATTTTATACTTAAATAAATCAAAAAATTTCTTACACTCATGAAACACTAATTTCATCCATTATGCCACCCCACTAAAAAAAAAAAAAAAAAAAAAAGAGTCGTAATTTTTCAAATTATAATTTATTATAATAAACACAAATATAAAATAACAAATTCGATTGGCCTATGTGTTGAAATTAAATATAAACAATTACCAAAAAATATAATATCAAAGAAAACTAGATGCTCATTCGGTTAAGTTATAAAGATAAAAAGAGAAAGATTAGACTGAAAGGTGAATCCATCACTTACTTTTATTGGTTTTAAAGTCATATAAAAAGGCTGAATGATATATTACCATCTAAGATTTCGTTTAATGATAAGTTATTATCTGGAAAAGTTTTAAAAGTCAAGTATCCACTATTTTACTATAAAAAAACCAAAACACCCATTATAAAATTTAATAATATTAATATTAAAAACAAATTTAAAATAAAATAACATTCAAATAATAATAATAAATTAAAATAAACGTTTAAAAAACAGTCATCGTCGTTGGCGGCGGTAGTTGTCTTTAATCTCATCAAGTGGCAAGAAACGACCACCTAATTTTATTAGGGTTCGATTTACTCACCACGATGGCGGAAGCGGCCAAATTTGGTCGCTTGCTCCAAATTTTTTGTGGTCAAACTTGACCGTCTCCACCATTGTGACGGTCAGATCCAACCGTTAATAGAATTAATAGTCGTTTTCAACCACCTGGTGAGATTAAAGGCAGCTATCGCCACCAGCGACGATGACTTTTTTAAAATATTTATTTAATTTTTTTATTAATTTATCATTATTTTAATATTATATTATTTTAAATTTTAAATTTAATATTTTTATAAATTTTATTTTTAATTTTAATTTAAAAAACAAAAATATTCTTTTGAGATGAGTATTTAGTTTTTAAAATGATAACTTATCGTTAAGTGAAACTTTGAGTGACAATATTTTAGTTGGCCAAAAAGAAAAAAAACACAGCCATCGGACCTGTGTGATGAGTTGGCAAAGAGAAAAAAAAAAAAACAGTTTACGAAAATTGGATTAGATCAATGAATATAATAATTTACCAAAAAAAGAATATAATATGATGGTTTGACTAATGAGTTTTAAATTAGGAAATTTTAAGGATTGTGTAAAAGTTTTAGAAAAAAGTTAGAAGTATTTAAATATATATATATAATATTAGAAATAAAATTCATTGAAGCCCTTTTTTTTTTTCTTAATTGAGATTGTAAATTAAAAATTTTCCCAAAAAAATGGGTGGGAAGGAAAAAGGATCTCAACAGTGAAACCAAAAAAATTCATTTTAAAAACATATGAAGGTTAAATGAATAGTTTTTATCTTATTTTAAAAATTATAACAAGTTTATTTGTACGGACTGTGTGTCAGCCTGATTTTATTTTCATTTCTAAAATAAATAAATAAAAACAATTCTCTCATACCACAATTCACACCTGACTTTTTTTTTTTTTTATATATAAAATTGAATTATTTCCGTTTGTTCTTATTCTAGACCCCGTTTAAAAATTGGTTAGTCAGCTAGTTTCAAATATTTAAAAAAAAATCTTTTTTTAATATTTTTTAATAAATGATCAAAATATCTTCTATAAAAAAATATGTTAAAATTAAATAAATTTTAATATAAACTAATATTAATATAATAATTAAAATTTTAAAAAAATTAAAAATACTATAAAATTTAAAAAAGTACTCATCGTTGTAGACAGTGGTGACTATTAAAAGCTCAATTAAATAATTATAACAAAACAATGCGCCCTAGTTGCCTCGAAGATTGCCCAACCATCATTCCATGAAGGTAAGTTCCTACTCCTCCATCTCAACATGTGTGGGAGTCATCGGCCTCCAATGTGTTTAACAAAACCCTTTAGATTTCCTAGTGTCTTGTATATTCACAACTATACAAAATAATATAAAATAAAATTTGTACTAAAAAACTAAATAAAATGAATTTTACTACATTATGTAACTAGAAGTATACATAATTTGCTAACTTGAAAAGTTTATGGATAGTCTTTTAGTGAATACATTGTATTAGGGATACTACATATATTGGGGGTATCATCAATCGATCTCCTTATACTGTTTGGGAATAGCACCTCTCAACGCCTTAGTCGTCTTTTGTCACATTATCAACTCTGATGGGTAATAATTGGATGCAACCAAATTGTCAACTAAAAATAATGTTTTCTTATTAGCTGTCTTTCTAAAGTCGATGCCCAACATATCATAATACGAAAAATATAATACTCCGACTTTCATTGTATCTTTGTCATCTTCACCCCATGCTTTAGACTCCAACGCAACATGTAGGTTCACATGTCATTTATTTTTTTGAACCCCACAAAGTATCATTCATGGATATGTGGAATTTTAAATATCTTAACATAAGATGACTTGTTAGTATGATTATTAAAACATAAACTTGTCATTTGTGTAAATTCTATAGGACCAAGTTACACGTCTACCATATTTAACTAAATCCAAAAGTCTATTATTTGATCATCCCTGTTGTTGAAATAAAACCGAATGAATGAACATCAAATAGGGATTAGCAACATAGAGAAAGATCTATTTGGCCCCCTAAGTTTCCAATTTTTCATTTTGCCCCTTAAACAAAATAATCCAAAAATCAAGTTCTTGACTTACCCATGTACTACAACGTTGCCACCACAAAATCAATAGATTTTTGGTAAATTTCACAATTTTTGATCTAAAATATATTAAATAAACTATTTAAACACAATTACTAACAAGTCAAAACAATAAAAATTGTATTTTCTATTTACAAAATTTAAAATATAAATACTCAAATCCAAAATTATATTTGTAAGACAAACACAATTTTACACGTTAATTTGTCACGCAATTTTTAAATATTTCGTCTACTGTCGCTTTTCAGAATCAATATTATAATAATAATAAACCAAAAAAATTAAGGGATATATTTAAGTATTTTCGATTATCTTTTATATTATGATACGGCTGTATACATTTATTCTTTTATATAAAATCGTATAAATCATTATTTTTATTTTTATTTTTTATTTTTATACCATTGAAATTCAGCCTGATCGTGCTGTCGGTTAATCATTATTGTTATCATCAACTTGTGCTTTGTATTATTATGTGTCACTTTAGCGACGCTGTCAGAAATGAAATATACAGATAGCCGGCATGCAATTTCTGTTTGCTGACGTGGTGTCACGTACATCGTCCGTTTCTTTCTAGCAGACGCGGCTTGGCTGCTCCTTGCACCAAGAAAGTCAATGATTGGTTGGTTGGAGATGAGTAGATGCTGCGTCAGTCTGATCAAAATTTAATGATAACAAGATCTGACGTCCACGTAAAGCTGAGTCAGCTATGACTCCACGTTTACTGGTTTTTGATTGGCTGTGATGTTGCCCCAATCTCGACCGCCCCCCTCCATTTTTAGATTTGATAATTAATCAAAAATATGATTTTTTTAGTTGTAATTTCGATTAAAATCAAACAGATTTGGTTATAATTCTACCATCATTATCTTAATTACAGCTGTTTAACGTTTAATTACGCTTAATTAATACATTTGCCGCTCTTAATCAACGGCGCGGAGGGGGGATTTTGTTTATTTTTAGGATAATATCAGAAGATCATTCTGATTGGACGTTGTAAGCCACGCGCGCTAAGGAGAGTTTGCGTGGTATTTTTGTCACATGTTTGAAATGTTTCTGATCCGATCTTTGCTCACCTGGATGAAGTTGTTGAGAAAAAGTAAGATTTTCAATTAAGGACTTGTAAGATTTTCTTTTTGGATATACAGGACCTCAAACATTCCAAATTCCACGGAAGGACGTTTTGGGATTACTATATGTACGCTCGTCTCTCACTATCATTCGCATAGCCACTTGCGTATTTGTTCGGTTCAGTCGTTTAAAGGAGTTTTTCCTCCTCCGGCAAAGATGACGATCCTCATTCCGCAGCCTGCCGTCGGTATAATTTTCTTTCTTTTGCTTCTGGTTTTGTTTATGTTTTCGAAATTGCCATTACTTCTGTCTTGATGTTTTGTTTTCATTATGTTGATTCTAGTTTCAGAAGTTGAGGACAAGGATCTGCAGAACAATACGAATGAGTTGATATTAGATAGTGAATTCGTGGTGCCGAAAGCTTTGACAAGTGATGGCTTTGTTGCACCAGAGATCAATTCTTTTGGCCAAACTTTCAGGTTCTACTTTCCTTTTTCCATATTCCATTTTCTTTTATAAATATATGGCTTGGTTTTCGCTGAATGACATCTGACATAGGATAATGGAAACAACTTGTAGGGATTACGATGCAGAAAGTGAAAGGCAGAAGACTGTTGAAGAATTTTATCGGTTGCAGCACATTAACCAAACATATGACTTTGTAAGCATATATATAGAATCCCATGATCTTTTATACGCGAAAACAAGGGCACTAGATAATATAAACGGATATATTCTTACGACAGGTTAAGAGAATGAGGGAAGAGTACGAGAAATTGGACAAAGCTGAGATGAGCATTTGGGAATGCTGTGAACTGTTGAATGAAGTAGTGGATGAAAGTGATCCTGACTTGGATGAACCTCAAATTCAGCACTTGTTGCAATCTGCTGAAGCGATTAGAAAGGATTATCCTGATGAAGATTGGTTGCACTTGACCGCTCTCATTCATGGTATATTTCTCACTGTGATTCTTTTATTCTCTTTCTACTTTTGGCTTATATAGGATTGAAAATGTCATCCCTAAAAATATCCCAAAGAACTTAAATAGTTTTCTTTGGGATTAAAATTTATAGTTATTGATGATTGAATCATGTATTATTTCAGATCTAGGAAAGGTTCTTACTCTTCCTCAATTTGGAAATCTCCCTCAATGGGCTGTTGTTGGTAAGTAAAAGATTTTGAACCCTTAATGCATCAGCTTCATATATAAATCCCCGTTATTTCAAATAAATTGCTGATTTAAATATATTGTAGGAGATACTTTCCCTCTTGGATGCGCTTTTGACGAAGCCAATGTTCACAACAAGGTATTTATATTGTCTTCTTGAACTTAAACTCAGCAAACAAATTGCGAAATATCAAAACGTGTAAACATGTATACAGTATTTCAAGGAAAACCCAGACTACAGTAATCCACTTTATCAAACTAAGAATGGAATTTACTCGGAGGGATGTGGATTAGAGAACGTAATGATATCATGGGGACACGATGATTACATGTACATGGTGGCCAAGGAAAATGGAACAACTCTCCCTTCGGCTGGACTGTTTATCGTCCGATATCACTCCTTTTACCGTAAGCATCATTTACATGATTCTTCTTATACTTGCATTATTTATTTTATAGATTTTTCAAAGTAATTTGAAGTTTTTTTTCATATATATATATATCAGCTTTACACAAGGAGGGCGCATACACACACCTCATGAACGACGAGGACAAGGAAAATCTTAAGTGGCTCCATATTTTCAAGTAATTTTCATCATTTTTTATAATCCATTCAGTTCAATACCAATGAATCTAACTTATGGATTTCTAAATCTGCAGCAAATACGATTTATACAGTAAGAGCAAAGTTCTTATTGATGTTGAAGCAGTGAAGCCGTACTACCTTTCCCTCATTGAGAGAGTGAGTGCGCTTAACTTTTATGTCACTTTGTAGGTTTCATCAGTCAATACTTAACATGAACTGTAATTTTGCCGCAGTATTTCCCTGCCAAGCTGCGATGGTGAAGCATACAGGATTTGGCCATATCTATTTTGTATCTAGCAAAAGGATTTCTGAGACATCATGTTATATAGATATCAGGGTTGATTATCTTAGAAGTTGTTCTCTTTATGTCCTTCCTTTGTGATTAAGAATTTCGTTCTGTGTTTTCGGTTGATTTTATCAAAATGTATTTAATTGTTTATTGAAATTTCTTCAAGTTAATGTTATCTATTTTCTTTCTTTTAAAAGCGAGAAATTTTCTTCAATAAAGGATAATATAACCTTTAACATTAAATCCAAAAACATCGCTCAAAATTAATTAAATATTTTCATTTGAAACGTGTAAATATTAGTAATAACCAACATTTAATTAAAAGCGGCCCATATTGGTCCCAGGTTCAGTTGTAAGCCCAAAACTATATGCATGGCATGGCCCCTAATAAAAAGCGCCCAGTCGTCCGCACTTTTTCTGGCTTGAGCATCGAGCGTCCATCTGTTGAGTTGTCTGCGCCTTCTACTTCTTCTTCCTCGGTTATTTCAGTTTCCCACCATCGTCGTCCTATACTGATTCAATATTCCCATAAAGTTTCTTCCTTTTCGGTGGAAAATTTCGGTGTTTATTTCAGTTTAGTAAAGAGGAAAATTTCGGAGGAAAAAGCGGTGGGAGAATTTGGGTAGAGGTTGTGAATGAGATTGAGGTTGGTGTGAGGTTGATAGCTGATGGTGGCATCAAGGGGGTGGTGGTTCTGGGGGCAGCATTTTTGTCAAAGCTCATAGCATGCAGACTTTCTTACTTTCTCGTTTGCTTTTTGTAAATTTTATGTTGACGCAGATGTTTTTAATATGTTAAGGGAGCGGAATTTTGTTGACGTCAAATTATATGTGGAAGGGCAACTTTGTGGCATCGTGGAAATAGATGTTGGTGTGCGTAGGCCAGCCAAGAGTGGAGCTTTAGATGTTGTTGTGCGCAGTGAATTGATGATTGTTGGGATAGCAGTCAATTTTAAGCAATGTCTTAATAATTAGACTGAGCCTTGACTTGGTCAATGGTCCGGTCCGGGTTTTCTCCAGTTGACCTATTGGTTTGATGGTCAGATTCGGAAAACAACACAATATACATATATATATATATATACACACACACACACGCGCGCGCGCGACAAATGAATTTTTGGCTTGAAAGTGATACACCATCCCCAGCAAATGCTGTAGTATGTTGATGTCAACATATTCTTGAATCATGGTATTCAAATGGACCGAACTGGTCTGGGTTCCGGGTAGAACCGGTCGGACCAGTCTAGTGGCAGGTTGAATAGTAGAATTGAGGGGGTTAAGGTTGAGTAAAGTAAAATATAGAGGGGTTAAGAGGACATAATGAAATTAAGGAGGGGTAAAAAAAAGTTTATAGGTGATATTGATATTTTGAATACACGGAACTTAAAAGGGCAAATTATTTTCTACCAGATTTTTTTAAATGATAAATTTTTATTTAAAAAATTTTTAAAAAATTAAATATTCATTTGTTAATTAAAATTAATCATTAAATTTAATTGATTAATTAATAAATTAATAAAAATTATAAAAATTTAATAAATAGATTAAAATTTATGAAAAATAAGTTTATTCTAAGCTCATTCAATTCAAGTTCACGAAAGATAAATTTGTTTCAAACTTATTCAAGCTTGAACTCAAATTCATTCCCTAGGTGACTGGACTGGCATCCAGCCCTGGGTACACATGTTAATCTTGGCTGGTTTCAGCCTGCATCATATTACAAGTTTGGACTTGTGGTATGTATCTGTCACTGAACATGAAAGTCTGGCACAATCTATTGGATGAGCAGCAGTTGCAGTAACGGTCACTTGATTTTCTCTCTGCTGTTTTGTGCAGTTTACACAGGGAAGGCACACTACATTGTTGGATCTTGTTGGTTTGCTTTTCTCAATACTTCTCCTTGCCCATTTTAGCTTCCTTTGTTGCAGATGCATTCAGTATCCCTGCTCAACTTTTTCCTAGTTTTGTCTATCCTTCCTTCCTTCCTCCCTCTTGGTCTGCTGTTTCCATTCCCAGCACCTGGAATTGATGCTTTGTCAAGCCATGGGGACTTCTTACTTAAATAACTTCAATCTGCAAGATATGTAGTTTAGTTTTCTGTCATTATTCATTCAAAATTATTTGTACAGAATTTGCTGAATTGTGTGTTGATGGGTGAATGGTGGATGCTTCCTTGTGGACTGGTGTTGTCATTACCATATTGCTTATTATTTATATTAAGTTTAATTATAAATAATAAAAAATTATTAATATAAACATAAGAAGGAAAAAGTTACTGTAATATTTATAATAAATTAAATAAAATACAGCAAATAAATACAATTGTCACGTGATAAATTATTAAGATTATAAATATTTTTAAAATAAATAAGATAAATATATTAATTTCTAAAACAAAATAAAAAA
>JAJEJH010002062.1:0-12403 GCA_026122585.1 Anacardium occidentale
GGGCCTAACTGCAGTCTAACCTTTTTCTTTCTACAGTCAATCTCAGCCCCATACTCACTCAGGAAATCCATACCTAGGATCATGTCAAAATCAGCTAGCTCTAACATGATCAGGTCTATCCTCAATTTCCTACCCATAATCTCGATCTCCTGATCTGACAAAATCCGGTTACTCAAAACCATACTGCCATCTGGCATCTCTATACTAATACTCCTATCTGCCACATTAGGGATTAACCCTAAACTCTCTACTACCTCTCTAGAAATGAAACTGTGTGTGGCACCACAATCTATCAACACAAAAATAGGAGCATTAAGGAAGAGCAACTGACCGGTAACTGCATGTGGTGCTGCCTCCACCTGATCCCGTCTGACTGTAAAGACTCTGGCTCTACCTCCACCCGAAGGGCCAACACCTCCTCCAGGTACGCCGGGACCACCTCTGCCTGCTCCAACACCCCTGCCTGCTGGACCAGGAAAACCTCTGGCTGGGGGACTGCCAACAACTGGGCACTCTGACGCCCGATGACCAGGCTGTCTGCATCTGAAGCACACACCCTGTCCTGCTAAGCACTCTCCTGAATGCCTCCTACCACAACTTCTGCACTGCGGTAGATCTGTTCTCTGTTTTCTACCTTTTTCTGATTTCTTAGACTGCATGGGTCTCTTTCCCTTGTCTCTGCCACTGCCCCTCTCAGGAGCTCTCTCTGGGGCCCTCTCTACAGGAGTACTGAACACACCCATCCTCTGAAGATATACCTCTGATCTCATAGCTCTACCCAGGGCATCACTGAATCTCTGAGGGGGAAACTGCCCTGTCATGACGTCTCTGGCTATCGCTGGGTGTAATTCGTGCACAAATTTCTGAACCCTGATGATCTCTGAAGCTGCCATGCCTGGCACAAATCTTACCAGCTGATTAAATCTAGAAGCATACTCTTTCACTGAACTGGTGCCCTGAGTCAACTCTATGAACTCTTGAGCCTTGGCGTGCACCATATCTGCACTCCGGTATTCCTCATCGAATAACCGTCTGAAGTCAACCCAAGTCATACTACGCACATCTACTGATGCCTTCACGAGGTTCCACCAAACCCTCGCATCACCCTTGAGCATATAGACTGCATATCTGACTCTCTCTCTATCTGTCATGGGAAACAATTCCATGGCATTCTCAACTGATTCAATCCAGTCCTCTGCAACTGCAGGATCTCCGGAACCAGTGAATCTGGGTGGTTGATGGGCTCCTGGTAGACTGTAAATCGGATGCAGTCTTGCTGAACCACTAGAACTAGCTGTGCCTGCCCCTGAACTCTGGCCTGGTTGATACTCAGACCCTGACGCCGGACCATACTCTGGAGCCTGAGCATACACTGGTATCTGAAACTCCTCTGGTCTCTGCTCATGATACTCTCTACCTCGCCCCTGATGGGCTCTGCCTCTGACAGGCTCTGGAGGCTCAATTCTTTCTGTAGGCTGACGTTCTTCTCTCAGTACATCTCTGACAATATTTCTGACATCCTCTGCTTGAAGAGAAGCTCTGGAGTGCTGGGACCGCCTATGGTCACTAGTGCTCATTGGTCTAATGGAGGCACTACTCTGCTCACTCACATCTCTATCTCTATGGGATCTCCTATCTAGAAAATCACACACAGAGGATAAATATAAAACATAACTGAAATTCATACTGAAATACTTACGCTGAGAGGAAGCGAGCGACGGCTGCTGGGATAGGCTGGCTCTCGGCTCATGCAAATTCTAAAACAATGCACATGAAAACATGCTTTCTGAAAATATTTCTCAAAAATCTGCTAATGGCTCAAAGCAACGCTCTGATACCAAAACTATAACGACCCCCGACCTAGGCTACTGTGTGCTGCGGAAAATACTGTTCATATAATAATAAAATATTCCTGAGACGGGGACCTCTACAGAAAAACTACTGCTGTATAAAAATTTTCTTGATAAAGAAACTGAAAATGTAATTTACTGCGAAAGTAAATCAAACATAAGCGTGAAAAATCCCAGGCTACTCATGTATATAAATAAACTGTCATACAGTGTATACTAATATGTAATACACACATATACATGAGAATACTAAAGCATGCGAGCCAACATGCTAACTACTGCTGCCGAGCCACATCCCCAAAATCTCGCAGCGGTCTCGCTCCAGCTCAGCCTCGAACTACTGACCTGCAAAAGGAAACAGGGAAAGGAGTGAGTGACAAAGTCACTCAGCAAGCGTTCCCAAACTCAACACTCGCAGGTCCAAACAATCACTGACTACGTGGCTCGCCACGTAGAAGGTTCTGCTAGACAGTTTTCTTACTGAATTCTGTTATATTTCTGTTCTGTTACTGTTCTGTTTCTCATCTGTTTCTCATGAGATGTTGTACATGACAATGAAATGTATATGCTGATGTCATGTATGCTGAAAACTGTAAAAACTTGCCCTCAGGCTTGTTTTTCTGAAAAACTGTCTTTTCTGAAAACTCTTTCTGATAATAAAACTATGATCCGAAGATCCTGAATATATACGTATAGTATATCTGAAATCTGTATCAGAAAGTACTGAAAATCTCTGAAATATCTGAAAATATCTGCTATGCTGGCCAGACTGATGAATACAGGGATTCGACACCCTGGCCGTGTGAGTTCAAAGTCCTACTGAATCTACTGATGCACAACCAACACTCTCTATTGAGCTTGGTCAGTGACCATGTCCTCTGGTGGACGCTGGTTTCCCTCTCTAGCGGGTGTGCGAACTCACAGGTGCCCCCTCGTATCCACCCCTATCTGATATATGAAAAATCATATATGTATATCTGAAAATCATATTTCTGGATCCTTAGATCCAGTCTGAAAATATCTGATATGGCATGCCGTGCTAATGCTGATAATCATGCATGAAATGCTGATTTTCTGATATAAATTCTGAGTTCTGTGTGCTTAAAACTGGCTTAGAGTGGCTTAATTCTCTTTTAAAATTAATTACTGTTGATTTCTGAAGTGCACGGGCGTGTGATCTGGGACGCACGGGCGTGTGTCAAGGCACACGGGACCGTGTGCCCCTCGTGCTGCTGGGCGTGTGCGGTTCTAGAATATTTTCATGCAAACTGGGCAAGGCACACAGGCGTGTGTACTCGGGCACACGGGCGTGTGTCTGCCTTCCTCTTCTTCTTCCCGTGTTCAGCAACACGGGCGTGTGGAATTGGGGAGAAAGCACACAGGCGTGTGTCACTCGGGCACACGGGCGTGTGTCTGGGTTTTCAGACGTACACGGGCAGCATGCACGGTCGTGTCCCATGCAGAAAAGAGGACGCACGGGCGTGCCTCCGGGACACACGGTCGTGTGCTTGACCCAGAAACTGCAGATGGCGTCTGGAAATCCAGAAATTCCCACACCAGCACTTCCACACTCCAAATCATCAAACATACACAAACTTTACTGCTACTAACATGCCCATAAACATCATATCATCATCTCAACATGCCAAATAACATACATCAAGCATAAATCTCATGTATATAAGCATATACACAAATAAGCATGGAAAGCCACTCAATCATCAATCATGCATCATCTCACAGCTCAAGCATGCTGGAAATAACTCAATCAAGCACACATCAAGTTCACATAAGCTAGAAATAGCCAAACAGGCTCTGAACTCAGCAAAGGAGGTAAGGAAAACACTTACCTCGCGCCATGGAAGCTCTATCTCTCTCCCTGGAAGACTCTGGATCTCTAATCTGAAGCTGAGCTGCTGGGGGATCTCTCTCTGGAACTCTAGGGTTCACTGGAGCTGAGGAAGAAGAAGAGAAAATAAGCTGGGAGCTGGGAAACTGAAAATCTGCGTGCACTGGAAGAAAATAAACATATATCCGGCTAAATGGGCAGACACACGGTCGTGTGTCCTGGGCACACGGTCGTGTGTAGTGGAAAATAGCCATTTCCACCCCCACATGCGCAGAAACTATACTCAAGTCCCAAAGGACTTCTAAAATGACTCTTCTACCCCCTGAAACTCTCTAAAATGACAATTCTACCCTTTGGGTCATTACAGTTGGAATGTGCAGAAAAAGGAAGCACGACCGTGCATCAAGAGGACACGCCCGTGTAACTTTCCAGAAAGGCTCCAACGGCTCTCAAATCAGCAGCAACGGCTAGAATTTTCCATTTCCTATAAATTGGAGCTGATTTAAAGATACAAGGGTTAGAGAATCAGGCCTAAAACTTCTACTCTTCATTCTCTAATTCTTCTCCAAACTTCTCTCACAAAAACTACATTTGTAAATCCTTAGAGAGAAACCTTGAGAGCATATTGTAAATCCGTCTTGTGAGGCAAATCATTATAATTTCCACAAACCCTTGGGCGCAATCCCGTGAAACTAGTGTTGGGGCGTAATCCCTGTTAAAACTAAGTTAAGGGCGCAATCCCTTGTATCAAAACTAGTGTTAAGGGCGAAATTCCCTTGTTGAAAAAAACTATTGTAACTTTGGGTTAAAGTTAGTGGAAGGAAAATCTTCAAGCGGGGTTGCTTGGAGTAGTGGACGTAGGAGGCGTGGAGAAGCTCCGAACCACTCTAAAATCGGCTGAGCATTTCTTTCCTTTTACTCTCTTTATTTATATTTGCTTAGTCGAATTTATATTTTGTGCTTAATTGTATTGATATAATTGAATGCTTGTTTTGGTAGAATAGGAAAAACGTTTTAAACTTGATAAATTTTAATTAACCTATTCACCCCCCCTCTAGGTTATTTGCCATATTGTTTTTGGGGTTTTTCACCTTTGTTTTCAGATATTCCCAACTCTAGAGTTGAGATTCAGCAGCCAGCAGCTCCCAATCTGGCTAGAGAAGAAAGAAGCTAGATAGAAGTGATTTCAACAGTCATGGCAAGAGGTAAGTGTTTCATTACCTCTTCCTTGAGTTTCCCAACATGTATGTGATGTTGTGTATTGTGTGTTGTGTTCCTAGTATGTTTATGATTGATGTGAATGTGTTTATGTGTTGATGTGATGAAAATGAAATGATTGTGAGAATGATTTCCACCCAAGAAACGATGCTTGTGTATGTAAATATGTGAGAGAATGGATGTTTTATTGGTGGATTGTGTTGTGGTATGTTATGGATGAAATTGAAGCAGGTTGTGTGTTTATTGAAGTGCTAGAAATGCATGTTTTTGGTTAATTTCAGATTGATTGAGTTTTTTGTGTGGAATCTTGCAAGTTTCAGGTAAGTGTTATCGATGTAGAGCAGGACACGCTCATGTGCCCGCATGTGCACACTCGTGTGCCTTACATTTACATGATACACACTCGTGTGCACGAAGTGTGTACGGTTGATTTACAGGAGGACACGATCGTGTGCCCTAGGGACATGACCGTGTGTCAGTTTATTTCATGAAATGCACAGAAATTTTCAGAAGCTTGCACGATTGGCTGCACGGCTAACGCACGGTCTCGTGCGTCTTCACACACACCCGTGTGTTTGCTTTCTGCATGCCCATGTGCCTTAGCCCACACACCCGTGCTCAAGCTAATTTTCCAGGAAATGACGTTAAATGAAGCAGAATACATGGGAAACCTTTCTAATGGCTATAAAACAGTATATAAAGATAAAATGAGATAAAATAATGTAGCATAAGCATGACATGCCAAGACATCAGCATGAAAAAGGGATCAAGGGATCCAAATATATTAGTTATTCAATATTCAAAACCTAATATCCGAGTTAGAGTTTTGGGTCAACTCGAGGAGGTAGCTGTGGGATTCCAGCCTTCTGACTGCGGTCAGATCGTACTAGTTTCAGCTTATTAGTCCAATGACTAATATGTTATATTCAGTTTTCTTGTATTTCGCTAGACTGTTCAACCCACATGACCAAGATGTCGAATTTTTGTGTTCATCAATTTAATCAGTACAACAGATATCTTTGGATACGTAGAGATTTAGATGCATGCATATACAGTATGTGTTCAGTATAACATTGTACTCATTTCATGACATTAATCAGTAATGCAAACAAGGGAAATGAATAAGCAATATTCAATTGAATGAGCAAGTGAATGTATGAGTAATTAGGCCAAGGTCAGGTATGGATTTCATTTGCATGTTTACTTGGGTTGAGGGAAGTAAGAATTGTTTACTGGGTGATTTTATCACTTATTCCTTTCCTTCCTTCCTTTTTTGCAGGTATGTCTGGTGCTGGTGAGAAGCGGATGGACCGTGATTGACGGGAGAGGGCTCCAGTTAGTTTTCAGTTGGCCTGGTGGGATATTTTGTAAATGTATACACTTTGATGTATTGTACAGAAATATATGTATGTATGTATAAAAAGTTTGTTTCGGCCACCATTGTACTTTACAATTTCAGTTTCCGCATGTATATATGTATTGTAGCAGCTTCTTTTTCGTAGGATTTTTGTTGCGTATACCAAGATTTTCAGTATACTAATACAAGAAAAGAAATTATTCAGCAGCAGTGGTATGCACGACAGCAGTTCTTACATCGCCTCCCCTAACCATCTTCACTGAACGGAGAGGCTAGATCTGGCCTCCCCTAGAACCAGGTGACAGAAATGGCCACCTGGCTCCGTTATCAGTAGCCATCGCTGTCGTCACCAGTGGCGGTAGTTGTTTCCTTTTTTAATTTTTTAATTTTTTAATATATTTTTTAATTTTTTTAAATATTTTTTGAAAATATTTATATTTAAAAATATTTTATAATTTTATTATAAATTTTTATTATTTAAAGGTTATTTTAATCTAAAAATTATAAAAAATGGTTCTAAAGGTAAGAGATTGGGTTTTTAAAATCTAGAGGGAGATTCTGTCTCCGTCTCAAACTATGGGTGGGAACAAGTTCTTTGGCCTTAATTTGGCATTTAGCCAAATTTCCAATGGCTGCAAAGTCTAATCGGATGGGATCCGATCATTATTTAATAATTAAATATGTAGTAATGACTTTCCCGTGACTGTTGCCGCAAAGCAGGAAAATATGTTACGTCCAATGTTCCGATGACTTCAAAGTCCATCGGATGGGATCCGATCAATATTTAATAATAAAACATGTGGTAATAACTTTCCCGATCAAAATATACATTGTAAAATGGGTTCCCAAGCAAGATTCATTAAAACAACAATTTTATATAATATATTTTTAAAGTATACAAGTGAATAAGGTATGTTTTTAAAATAAAATAAGAGAATTGTTTATTTATTTTTACTAAATTAAAAAAGATATCATTTATATTTCAAATATATTTTATATAAAATAAAATATATTTACATTACACTATAAATTTTATAATTAGAAAAAGGTTTTGAAATTTAAAAAAATTTTGGATGTTTTTAAAATTTTAATAATGTATTTTAATAGTTTTGAAAAAGATAATTATACTTTCAAAAGAATAATAAAAAATATAAATATTATATTATAAACTAGTAAAGTTATAATATATTTTTAAAATATTAAATAAATATGATAATTTTGAAGATAAAAATAAATTAAAAATAATATTTATTTCTTATCATAATATTTAAATAAAATAATAGCAGTTGATGATAATTTTAATTTTTTTTAAATTATACCGACAAAACTTTTTCATTTTAGCAGACTTTTGCCTTTGGAAAATATATATAAACCTATCAAAACCTATGTTTACAGCATTAAGTTTATATTGACCTTTCATAGAGCTTAATAGAATAAAGATTTTTCACTAGGCGTCAAATTTTACATCATGACCACTTTGAAAACATTTTTTAGAGATTTCCGTGTCTCGGCTCCCCGGATAATCGGATACATCGGATACATGTCTACAAGAATAAAATTAAAAAAAGAAAAGAAATATAGTCAAATATTACATACGTCTAGCAAGATAATGTTAAAAGTGGACGAACAGATTCCATTCGAGTCAGATTTTCACATTGATTTCGATCATCGGATACTCGGATTGGGTTTCACAATTAGCCCCACTATTCTTCTATAAATTTCTCAGTGTCGTCATTAAAGCAGCTTGTTTACGTTGTCGCGCAATAAGCTGGATATTACTCTCCAACAGGTGCTGCTTTTGAAGCTGTAAATTTTCTACACATCGCTCTTTCTGGTGGTAATTACAATTGCTTCTTCTTCTTCTTCTTCCTCTACTTTAGTTCTCTTAATTTTTATCATCAATTGTGTTCATTTTCAGGTAGCGGAAGTTGCACGCAGAGCTCAAGCTAGAACCAAGTTAGAGAATATGGATTTTGGAAGCATTTTGCAGGCGCTGCATGAGGATACACTGGAGATGGAGGCTTCTTCTTACATGGCGGATGTTGATGCATTTATATCACAAAATTCTGATAAACAGGTAATCTTTACTCCGAAGTTTCTTCTCTCTAAATTTAGCAGCTAAGAAAACCTGAAAAAGATGAGAAAACAAGGACAGAATAAGGGAAAGAGGTGATGAGAGGAAGTGAAAATTTAGGCCAAAGAACTATTTCCCACCTATAGTTTGAGGCGTGGATAAACTGTCACCCCAAAGTTTTAAAAACTCAAACTCTCACCACCGTTGGAAATGATCCTTACATTGTTAGTGTATATTATTAATTTTAATATTAAATTTAGTTTAGGGTAGGAGTTTGAACTTTTGAAACTTTGACGACAGTTTATTTCCGCCTCAAACGATGGGTGGGAAATAGGCCTTTGGCCGAAAATTTATTGCCAATGATTCCAAGTGTTGATCCCCGAGGTGGCTTTGTCATTGTAGTATAATCTAACAGAATTTACCTTCAATTTTCACGAAGTCTCGTCAACTAAGTTTAGGGGGCAGTTTTCAGTCTACGAAACACTAGGCTTGTTGAGATCTCTCTGTCTGTTGATTTGCTACTAATGGCGCCTGCCAAGAGAGTCATGCTCTAACCAATCCCATGCGACCGCTGCGATGTGTCTCTTTAGGTCTTTGGATTTAAGTCCAGTCCACTTTAAAGGTGAATTAGTTTAAATTCAATTTGAATTTTAAATTATTATTTTGAATAAATTTTATAAATATTTTTAAAAATTATTGATAAAATAAATAATATTATTAAAAAAAAATAACATTATTAACAAAAGCAAGAAAGAGATTCAAACTAAAGTCAAACTAACTATCGATCTAAAATTTTAACTCAAATTTTATCAGATATTGAGTCAAATCAAACTAATTTAATTCGAATCCAACTTTGTTTGATGCATTGTAACATCCACCTTTAAGTCACTTGCATTTGCTTCGGCTGCCAAACATGTTTTCGCTCTCGTCTCTGCATCTAATTATTTTGACGGCCTAAAGGACTTCATCCCATCCAAGTTTTCCGGGATGACAAAGTATAATTCTTTTAAAAATCTAAACACCTATCCATCAAATATTTTTCATCAAATTCTATCAACATTTTTTATGAAATAACGAAAATACCATTAACAAAAAAAAATATAATAAAAATATAAAATAATTTTAGGAAAAGCTCAAACTCAGTTTAATTAATTTTAGGAAGAACTCAATCTTGAGTTTCTTAAGCCAATGAGATCTCGGCTTGAGCTGGGGATGCATTTGCCTAATTTTTGCTTGGTTTGAAAATTATTTTTAACCTTTTAATTTTCAAATTATTTTTAACTTTCTAATTTTCAAATTATGAAGATTTTAAGGATACCAGTGTAAGATTTAAAATTTTTAAAAATATCCTGAAATTTTACTAGAGTTGAACAGTGAGCTTGCGAGTTCACCAAGTCAGTTATCCTTAAACTTCCAAGATCTTGCACATGGTCACATAACAGTCCATAGGTATCTTGTTTGGAACGCCTATATCAACTGTTGGTTTTATGAATTAACTCAGTTTAGGTCCGAATTTTAAGTGGGCAACCAATAATTTCCAAGAGTATTGTTTATGTGTACTTGGTAGGGGGTTTCTAATATTGCTTCTCAAGTTGAAGATAGTAATGGAAAAGAAAAGGGAACCAAAAGAAGAAGGACTTCTAAGGCTTGGGAGATCTTCGATAAGATTAAAAGAGAAGATGGGAGTGAATGGGCCATATGTCGACAATGCAACAAGGAGTATCCAGCATCAAGCAAGACAGCAGGAACCTCAAACCTATTAAAGCATAGGGGAAAATGTCTAGGTACGACAAATGGTGATGGTGCTATCAGGGAAGAAAAGAGCCACAAGGGCAAAGAAATTGTGTCTTCTTCTTCTTCTTCTTTTCCCATGTCCTTTTGTCTAGAAGCTTGTCCTACGCTGCAACAAAGCCTTCAATTCATAGTTCAAAGCCGGCCTGAGTGGTGCGTTTATTCCATCTTCTGGCAACCTTCCAAAGATGTTAACGGTCGTCTTGTTCTATCTTGGGGTGATGGTCATTTCCGTGGTAGCAAGGATTTCGCAACCAAAGGCGCTAACAAACAAGGGCACGAACTCAAGTTTGGATTCAATTTGGAGAGAAAGAAGATGATTAGAGAAGTTCAGGTTCACTTCAATGAAGATATGGAGTTGGATAGGATGGTTGCTGGAGATGTCACAGATTATGAATGGTTTTACACGGTATCTGTAACTCGATCATTTGGTATAGGCGATGGTGTTCTTGGAAGGGCATTTGGTTCTGGTGATTTTGTTTGGTTGACTGACGATCATGAACTACAACTTTATGAATGTGAAAGGGTTAAAGAAGCTCGCATGCATGGGGTTCAGACTTTGGTCTGTATTTCAACTTCATATGGTGTTGTTGAATTGGGTTCTTCAGATATGATCAAAGAAGATTGGAGCATAGTGCAACTTGCGAAATCCCTTTTCGGACCTGACATTGCTAATCTTCTCTCAAAGCAAGCAAACCCTGATGGCCAGGTTCCAATTCCTAACCGAAGTGTTCCTCTTCTAGATATTGGAATGTTTTCAGGTACAACTACACAAAAAGAGTGGAGTAATCTTGATGAGAAGCAACGTGCAGCAGGCGATTTGAAGAAAGAGCTAGCTGGTTTTGGGCGATCATCTTCTGATTCGGGTCCTTCTGATTCGGATGGAAATTTCATTTCTGCAAATACTGAAAGTGCTAGGATGATCAAGAAAAGAGGGAGAAAGCCAGCAAGTGAAAGAGAGTCTCCATTAAACCACGTGGAAGCTGAGAGGCAGCGGCGTGAGAGACTTAATCACAGATTTTATGCTCTTCGGTCTGTGGTTCCAAATGTTTCAAAAATGGACAAAGCATCTCTACTTGCTGATGCTGTCGCATATATCAAGGAGCTCAAAGCCAAAATTGATGAATTAGAACTTAAACTTCAGGAACAGGCACGAAAACCAAAGGCTTATGCGATGAATATATTTGACAATCAAAGTACAACCTCAACAATTGATCATCATATGAGGCCAGCGTCAAGTCATTGTGTTACTACAATGGATGTTGATGTGAAGATTGTAGGATCAGAAGCCATGATTCGCGTTCAGTGCCCAGATATTAATTATCCAGCCGCAAAATTAATGGATGTACTTAGAGATCTTGAGTTTCAAGTTCACCATGCCAGTGTATCAAGTGTGAGAGAGATGATGCTTCAAGATGTTGTCGTCAGAATCCCTGAAGGGTTCATTACTGAGGAGTTCATTAGAACTGCTATATTTCAAAGAATGCAAAACTAGCCAGCTAGGTTAGAATCTCTACTGAGATTATCTAGCTACGACCACCATAGCATTTTCTTTATTGTAGTTTGTCTTTGATAATTTCACTTTTAAATGATATTCTCCTTAATTTTCTCTTGTTTTCCATGCAATTTTGATAACCTTGCTCTTGACTTATAACAATGATGTGTGCAATTTACACTGTCATCAACAACCTCCTAGTTTGGATTCAGTAATGAAGGGCCACGACTAAAACAAAGTAATTGACCTCTGCAACTTGGATAACTTGATTATCACATTTTTTTTTTTTTTATCATCTTAAGTTAGAGGTCACTTTTAAATTACCCTTTTAAAAATTAAAAGGGTATCATACATCATATATCATATTAAGAAATATTACAAATACAATTTAAAAATTTTTAATACAATTTTACCATATCATCATATCTCTAAAAGTGTAACGACTTATATTGATAATATGTTTCATAATGTACAATACATTTATTATATCATATTAATATTTTAAAAGTCAAACGACTAATTCCCACCCAAGGTTTCTTTAAATGATAAAGTGTCACCCAAAAAGTTTTAAGAAATCAAATATTTATCCTTAATCAAAGTCAATGGTTAAATTTAACTATCAACCGTTAAAGTTAATTAGTTAAATACGTATTTTTGTCTTTTGAATGAAAATTGAGAAGAATAATAAATAATATAATTAAATTTATAAAATATTTAAAATATAAAAGAGCCAACTTATTAATATAATTTTAAAAATTAATTAAAATTT
>JAJEJH010002063.1:0-12399 GCA_026122585.1 Anacardium occidentale
AAAAATTTTGGAAATTCAAAAAACCCAACAGTTACCGCCGCCGGCACCGGCGGTGGTGGCGGCCCATAATAGAACCAGGTGGCCATTTCCGGCCACCTGGTTCCAGGGGAGGCCAGATCTGGCCTCCCCGTTCGGTGGAGGCGGCCAAATCGGCCGTCTCCGCCGGAAATAAAGGCCGAAAACAGCCAGTGGGGCCATGGCCGGCCCTTTACGGCTGTTTTCAGCCTTTATTTCGGGCGGAGGAGGCCAGATCTGGCCGCCTCCTCCGAAATTGGAGGCGGCCGATTTGGCCGCCTCCACCGAACGGGGAGGCCAGATCTGGCCTCCCCTGGAACCAGGTGGCCGGAAATGGCCACCTGGTTCTATTATGGGCCGCCACTGCCGCCGGTGCCGACGGCGGTGGCTGCTGGGTTTTTTAAATTTCCAAAAATTTTTTAAATTTTTTAAAATTTTTTTATTATTTAAAAATTATTTTATATTTTTATTATAAATTTTTAATTTTTAAAAGGGTAATTTAGTAATTTTAATAAAAAAATAATAAAAATATAGGTGATGGGTGGGACTTCGGGCTTTTAAACTTAAGCGGATGAGAATTTGTGCCAGCCTCAAACTATGGGTGGGAAAATGTCCTTTGGCCTCATATTAATTATTAAAAAATTTTCAAAACAATCTTAATATTATTATAACCTTATTTTTATTTAATAATTTTATACGTATAAATATCTTTGTTTCTAATTAAAATAGAAAATATTATAAAAAATATTTAAAAAGATATTCACAATAAAATAATAAATTAAAAAACCTTATTTAAGTAATTAATTTTATAGTTTGATCATATGAAAAAAATCATAATATCTTTTTAACATTGAGAATTATTTAGAAAAAACTTTATCTTTAATGAAAAAAATTCTGATAATTTTCAATAATTTGGTAAATAATATAGAAGATAATCTAATTATCATTAACAAAAATGTATTGGTTTTTAATTAGAATAACTAGTAATATAGAGAATATTTTAGAAAAAATATATATATTTTTGCAACGAGAACTTGAAAAAATAATTTAATTAATTAATTTCATGACTAGTAACTATGAAAAAAAAACTTAGTATATTATTAATATAACGATAATTTTAGAAAATACACAAAACAAATACTTTAGATGCTAGTTTAACTGAACACATTATTAAATTATACACCATAATTTGTAAATATATTTAAGTAAAATAATATCTTTGTATTTTTTTTTATTACTAACAATCAAATACAATAATTGTTTATACATATAAATTGCATCAAATATAATAGTAATTTTTATATAATAATTTTTTAAATAATTTATTTTCATGATAATCTTTTATTTTTTTTCAATAAATGATTATTAATCAAGAACACAAAAAAAGTATTGATTTTGATGTAAATAATAGGATGTCCCAGAGCTTTCCCCAGCAACGGGGGGATTTTTCAAAGGCATCGAGCTTGTGTATTTTATTTATATTGCTTGATTGAATAAGCCCAAGATTTCTTCCTTTCTTTCTTTTTTTTTTTTTTTTGTTAATTTATTTTTTCACCTACACTTAGAGTTGGATTTGAGCTGAACCGAATGCAAACATGTATATATTTGTATTCGAGCTCGTTTAGTACAGTTTAAGTTTGTGTTCGTATTTGTATTGACTGAATTTTTTATAATAAAATTTCGGTTCGTGTTCAGTTTATATAACTTAGTTCGTATTCGTATTCAGTTCGTATTAAAAATTATAAGTATTACAAATAATTAATAAAATATAATTAACAATTTTTAATTTAAATTCAGGTTCGTGTTTATGTTCGGTTTGTGTAGTTCATGTTCAGACTCGTGTTCGCTAATTTTTTAAACTATAGTTCGAATTGTATTCATGTTCAGGTTCACATAGTTCGTTTCAAGCTTGTTCGAATTGAATTAAAAACAAATTCGAACATGTTCGGTTTGAATCCAACCCTACCTACACCTTTTTTTGATCCATTTGTATAATGCAATGCACATCCAGTAGAAGCCCTTTTGCTTTTAGATTTATTTCAAATATTTCTAAAACCAAACTATCCTTCAAATCATAGTAAACAGCTCCTTGGAGCCATGTTATTCAGATGATGACAGCAACAAAATTCAAGCATTGAAAAATATGTAAAACTTTAGCACATAGTTTGTTCATACATATACATATGTATAATGTCATTTGAATCACACCAAATTCTTTAATTAAAAAAGATATATCTTTAATTTGTCATGTGGATAAAGTTAATGCAATGCATATCGAAATACCAACTACATATTATGTTAGTGGCAGCATGATAAAGGCCTCTCTTTTTTCTTTTTCTTTTTTTTAAATGTATAATTGAATGATTCATGCCTCGCATTTTGTCACTTTCTATCATTTAGCACTTCTTAATACATACATACATATACAAAGAGAGAGGGTTAATAATTGAAATAACCTAATTTAGAACCTTTTAAAACAAAATGACGTAATTTTTTTGGATTAAATTTATATGACCTTAAATCCACGTGTATTAACTACCTATACCTATAAAAATCATGTACTAACCTTGTAGACCGCTATTGGCTATAAAAAGGTATTGGCATCGCATGGACTCAAGAATCACGTATTTAAAATTCATGTACTAGGTTTTTTTAACTAAGATAAAATAACCAAAACTTGACAAAATTATGAAATGCCCCTCTACATATATAAGCCTTTGAATTTGTGGATTGGAAATGAAAACATGACATTTTTGAATGTTGATTTCCAACACAAATATCCGATAGTCGATGCAATTTTTGACCTTTTTTTATGATTAAATTGAAGCAAAAGGTTATTAAATTGATCCTTATCATGTTTAGAATGATTTAGAGTAAAGATTTAAGGTATTTGGCATAGATTTAGGGCTTTTAGAATTTACATTTTTCTTGTTTGAAATTTTTAAAATTTTTATTGATTTTATACCGATTTGATGAATTTTCTTTTTGGGGCTAGAATCATGTTAGAATAGGTTTAAAATATTTTGTTGATGAATTATTGGTAGAAAAATAGTATTTGGTGATTGTTGGATGGCCACACATGGTTTATCACCATCACGTGAATCATGCATGGTTGGCTAGGTTAGGACGAGGGTCTTTTTTGTAACTTCTAAAAATTCAAAGGTTTGTTTGATAAATATGTAATCATTTTATTATTATTATTTTTGTATCATATGGGTTCCACTGCTTATAAAAAAATGTATGTACACCATGACGTTGGCCCAATTGGCCATTTAAGATTCGTGAAGAGTGCAAATTTAAGGTGCAAGTCTTGCATCAGGGGAATGCAAGGCGTTATTTAACAAAACTGCACTAATAGATGTTAAATGAGACTTGTTTTGGGCACCTTTTACAGTTGCAAGATAGTAGATACAGTGAAGTGATGATGCACTACATGTTACTTAAGGTGGTCATGTGGGGGAACTCCAAAAAGGAGTTGTGGTTTAAAATAGATGGAGTTGATGAACATTTTAGCCCTTACAAGTTTGCCCTTATCACGAACCTTAGTTCAATCATCGGATGGATACGTGATTATAACTATATGAAGTTGAATGTCTTAAGATTAGAGATAAATGTTTTGGTGGTCTACCATTGATGACGTATACAAACTTGCACCATGTATGAGAGAAAAAAATGGTCAAAACATGATGAAAATTTAGTGAAGATAAACTTATTGTACTATATCTTCTATTGCTTATTAGGATCGACAATAGAAAATCCATCCTTAACGAAGTTTTGTATTTAGAAGATAACTTAGAGGTATTTAATGTCTATCCTTGGGGAGTTCAAGTATGCGATTGGGAGTTTGGGTCCATTATTTGATTTTCAGATCAATGAAAGACTCTTTGGAGCTATTAGTTGCATTGTCAGACAAAAAAAGGAAACAAGACTCCATGGTCAAATGCTCTATTATGGGTTTCACATTCATTTTCTAGGTAAATGTTTAGGTTACAATATTATGTTGAACTTAAAATTTCTTTAATTAATTATTTTTGAATATTTTATGTTAATTATGTGAGTAATACCTTTATATGGTTTGTTGCAGTTTTGGATATATGAGATAATCGACAACCTAAAAGGTTGGGCATAACTCATGTCCATTTATGAAAGCCTTCGCATGCTCAGGTGGCACGCGAGGGACATCTCTGGGTGGGATGATGTCATGAGCATATTCGATGGAGACATGGTAAGTAAAAAATAAATTTCCATTACGAGTATTGTTGTTGTTGTTATTATATAAAACAATTATTGATGTTAGAATAACTATGATTAGGGAGTTTTAATCAAGTAGGTCCTTCTTCTCTTCCTCTTTATCATTATCATTGATGGCATCATTAAATTCTTTACTTAGTTGATTGATATGTTTATCATCCTCATTCTCATCTTCATTGGGATTGTTCTCATAATATGTAAGAACCCTTTCAAACCTCTGCTTTATCATATATGACTATTGAAACTCATATTGGCTGAATGAACCAATTATGGGGAGAGGGGTGCATTCCATATATAGTGGAATGCATTGTCCCATGTAAACAAATAACCCAATAAGACATTTAACATGTTGGTCAGAGATTATGTACACTAGCCTTCTATTCTCATGATTGAGTGGTCTCATTGATAATGTAATTGTGTTTACCTCTAATCTATCTGTAAAACTTCACTTAACACTTGCATCAACCCCTCTAATGTTGTGTTTTTTGGGATTTTAATTACATCTTATCACCCTTCAACATATTTCATTGTCTCATTATTTTCGATCCACCTCCCATCATAACACACTAAAGCATAACCTCGTCATTTTGATCTAAGCTTATAATGGAAAAATATTTACCATCAATTACATGTCTTAAAAATATAAATTTACATTTTTTGGTTATAGGGTTAGAGTTTAGTATTCAACATTTGCGTTTTATGGTTTAAGGTTTAATCTTAAAAAGGTTGAAGGTTTAACATTTATCTTTTAGGGTTTATGATTTATAGTTTATATTTTAATTTTTACAAATTATGGTTTAAGGGTTACGGTTTATAAGTTATAGTTTATTAGTATCGGGTTTAAGGTTTCAGATTTAAGATTACGATTTAGGGTTTAGCCTTTAAGGTTTAATGTTTATGGTGAAAAAATTACGGTTTTTAGTTTAACAATTATAAATTAGGTTTAGGTTTTACCAGTTACAATTTAAGGTTTTTGACTTATCAATCATGGTCTCATGTTTATAAATTACCATTACAATTTTTGAATTATGTTTTATCAATTACCATTTACAGTTTTGGGATTATATTTTACCATTTACAGGTGAGGGTTTTCGATAAATATCAATTTGAGGGTTTAGGGTTTATCCATGTAGCTATGTGAGCTCTTACCATTTAGGGTTTTCGGTAAATATCAACTAAACCACTATGGTGAGTTAACAATTCTCCCATCCAATTTTCTACAAATTTTAGTGGAATCTTCTAGACTATTAGTACAAAAAATATTTCAATTTACCGTTATTAATTAACCTCTAAATTTAACATAAAGTAAATTTCCAGTAAGAGTTCACATAGCTACATTGAAAAACAAACTTTGGACATGAACTTTCTTTCGTGCTATCGAACTACCAATCGAATAAAATAGTGTAAAAAACCTTCATTTTCTTAAAAAGTGCCTAGAACTTCCTTATCCCTAACACAACCATCCACACTTGATTCGTGTGATGCCTGCGAATCATGCGTGACTGCTACAAAAATGTGCATATTGCTCAATCCACTACATTTCTATCATTTTCTTACTCTAATTAGCACAAACATTCCAACACCTTTCTATCAAGTAAAATGATCAAAATAAATTTAAATTCAGCCTTCTTGTCACAATGTTCAAATTAGAAATCTAAGTGTTTTATACATCGTAAACCCACCTAAAACGCTAAAATATTTGTACTAAAATCAAGTAAATATGATAAGGAAAATGTTTTTCAACATTTTTCACCATTTTTTTGGTCAGAATTCATGAAAAATCGTTAGAATTCATCGTAACATGCAAATATGGTGAAGTTCATACATAATTTAACCACCACACATGGTCACTCTACGATGATGCCATTACATTTCTATCGCCAACAGTGATCCATACAATATATATGTGAATTGTATGAATACACGTGATCAATACACTTGAATTTAAGATCATTCATTTAACATTAAAAAATTATGCCAGTTTTGTTAGAAAAATTTAAAATTAAGTCATTTTAAATAATAAGCCATATATATATTCAAATATTTTATCATTATTATAGTTATTATTATTATTATGGTTAAAAAATATTGATGTTAGAGTCCCAACTTAATATTCAATGTTAGAAAATTTGGTTTTTTATTTTCTGTTAATGAGGTATTATGGGAATAAATTGTCTCAATGAAATTCAATTCCAAATCCAGTGTCCAGCGTTCATATTGCTTCTATAGAAAAATTGATTTTTTATTTCCCATTCATAGAATTATCATTGCTATTTTAAATCCTGGGAATAAATTGTACCAAGATATTGCTTCGAAGATTACAGGATACACTTCTCGAAATTAGATTTGATTGATTTGTCATCGTAAAGTACGTGTCAGAACCTCTTTTTTGAAAAAAAAATAAAGAGAACTTAATAACGAATTGGGGTCATGTTCCGTACCTGTTAAGTAGCTTAGCTCATTGTCAACATGTAATTTCTACAGCCTTTTCCTCCATTTATAATATAGGTTTCTTGTGGTTTACGCTTTGGATTTATCACTTTCCAGAGTTGTGGCCGGCGGTCTATGTTTTGGGGAGGTTCTAACTTAATAACTATTGATTTCTTTTTCTTTTTCTTTTTTTGTTTTTTCTGTACACGAACTGAGAAAAGAAAATCTTATTATCTAATAGACCGTTTTAATTAATCACAGAAATATTTAAACATTGCCTAGGTTTTTTGGGCTGAAGGACATCAAAATCAACAAAATCAAATTCTGACAAAGATTTGGCTTCAAGAATGTAAAATTTGCATGTGAATGAAAGTGGTTTAATAACGACGAAATAAGAATGTAAATTTCTAATATTGATGATTAATATATGAACTCATGACTGACAGCTTATACTAACATTAACAAAGACTACAGAATTTCGAACAAATTATAAGCCAAACACTGGTTAGGTAATTTTTTCCTCCATTACGTGTGTGTGTGTGTGTGTATAAATGTTGAGTAAATCTACCATTTAATTTCCCATATATTTGGGGTCTGGAAAACTTGCATAGGGCACGTGCTTTGAGGTTGCTACCAGTTGCATTTAGTTACAAATGAATGACGCCTTTGAAATATACAGACAGTATGACTTTGCCACTGATGATTTTGGTCAATGTTATGCGATAACGACCGGAAATAAAATAACAAAATCCATGGATAAGTGTAAAGATTTGACCTATCATTGGCTAATTGAGAATTATAAAGAACTGACATATGGGCAGCAGGCAGCATCAATGACAGTTAGCCCCGACAAGGTTTCGTAAGAACACAAATATGCTACTGCAAATTTTAAATAAAATACAGGAATAATTTTGTTAGTCATCTTAGCTAATGATGTTTGCTCGCCTCTAAAATCAGTGTTATTATATTATTGGATAATTCTGTTTTAGCCTGTTTAGTTGGATAGGATATTATTTGAGTTAGGCCTAACTGATTTGTTAGTGTTTGTTGAGTCTTTATTTGATGCTTAATTTTGGAATGGATTAAATTTGAGAGTTGGGTTACGCCTAATTTTGGCCACTTTTTCCATTAGTTAGTGATTGTTGTTGGCTTTGTCTGTTCGACGGAGAAGATAGATGTTATACCTTATTAGTATTATTCTTAATGGTACAAACCCAAATTTGAATCTAAACTATAATTTTAAAATTCAGCGAATACGAGTCTAAATATGAACTATATGAACCGAATATGAATACGAATCCGAACTTAAAATAATAATTTTTTAATTAAATTTTATTAATTATTTGTATTAATTATAATTTTTAATAAATATAAAAACAAATTATACAAACCAAATACGAATACGAATACGAACCCAATACAAACTTAGTTATACGAACCAAACACGAATACAAACTTAGTTATACGAACCAAACACGAATACGAACTTTGCTATAAAAATATTCGACGAATATGAATACGAACCTGAACCCGAACAGTACAAAACGAGCTCGAACACGAATATGTTACTGTTCATATTTGGTTCAGCTCGAATCCAACCCTAGTAACAACTAATTAAATTGTCACCAAATATTAATAGTATATAATAAAAATAGTTACCATCAAACTTATTTCCTCTAAAAATTTTGCTATGAAATTTTACCTTCATATCAATTATGACGAATATTATATTTTGTCACAAACAATAATCAACTGTGATAATTAAAATGATCACAAAAATAATATTTTATAATTATTTTATTTTATATATTAATTAATGACAAATTTGTATTACGTCATCAAAAGATGCAATATTGTGACGATACGTTCGTCATAAATGTATATTATATCGTCATAAAATTATTTTAAACTATGGTACCAAATGAAAAAGTGATAAAATTTAATCATTCGTTACTAAATATGAACATTGGTGGCAAACAATTTGAATTTTGTTGACAATATATTAATCATCACAATAATAAATGATTTAATGACAATTATAAAAAAAACATCATCAAAGACTACTATATAGTGATAAAATTACATTCGTCACAAATAAACTTATCATAAAATATTTAATTTCTTGTAGTGTTTATAAATTAAAAATGTATCTTTAGTCTTTATCAGGTACTTGAGGATGTTTTCGATAGTTGTCTATTGAAACTTGCTTGGATTCGATTTATAACTACTACAAGCACTTAAGGTATATGAGACATCAGTCCTTGTACATAATATGATGTACATGATTCATCATATAATAGACACATAAGGATTTGATTCATCTTATCTCTCTATCCTTATGTTCAAGCACACATGCCTTTAAAGAGATATATACCATGAGACATTGAAAAGAATCCTTTTCTTACATTCTTCTAAGTTAAATCTCTTCATTATCTTATCTACATACGTGTTTTGAATTAATCCAAACAATTTACGTGATCTTTTATGATATATCATAATACCAAGGATATAGGTTGTTTTAGTCTTTCATGGAGAAGTACTTGGATAACCAATTCTTTACTAATTGTAAGTTTGATATGTCATTTTTGATAATCCAAATACCATTGGCATATAATATCATAAATACAGCTATGCTCTCATTGATCCTTTTATACATTCAAGGTTCACCTTCGTTTTTAATGAATTCTAATTCTCTTATATCTTCATCTAAGTAAATGAGTCCATAAATAGATCTCTGTAACTTGCATATTTATGTGTTTGTCCATCAAGTACAAAACCATTTAGTTGTGTCATAAATGCATCTTCAACAAGGTTTCCATTCAAGAAAGTCGTTTTGAAGTCTATTTACCAAATTTCATAATTATGGTGTGCAACAATGCAAGCATAATTCGGATAAACTTTAAAATCGTAATTGGTGAAAATGTTTCATCATAACAACGTCATGTTTTTGTGTAAAACCTTTTGCTACATGTTATGCCTTATAGGTATTGTAGGACCCGCCGTCACGAGTACCCCCTGCTGCTGAATAATGCTATGGGAAGCTTTTATTAATCATCTGAAAACTCGGTACCCGCGACGGGGATCCTACGAAAATGAAATGTAAAACTAACACTATACAAATCTGCACATGCGGAAGCTTTACTGAAATACATCTGAAATATACATATTGTTTTGTACAATGGGCCCAATGGCCTTTTTCATACATACGTATATTGTTTCTGTACATCTGGATACAAAAGTATATACAAAATGACCACATAGGTCTGAAACTGAATATACAAAACTGAGATCGCAGTGTGGGCCCTCTCCTGTCAGCCTCGAACCACCCGCTCCTCGAAACCAGCACGAAAACCTGAAAAGGATGGAAGAAGGAGGGGGATGAGTGATAAAGATCACCCAGTAAGCGCTCCTTACTTCCCTCAAAACCCAAGCAAGCACAAACAATCACAATAATCAAACATACCTGGGCCTCGGCCCTATTCATACATCTATGCGCTTGCTGGAATCTGAAACTGTTATCTGAATCTCATTTTCATTATATACTGATATCATTATTATTCATGTCATGATGTGTATGTCATGCCATGCTAACTGAAAATACTGGATGCATGCATCTGAATAACTCTCTGTACCCAAAGGTACCTGCTATGCTGATCAGACTTGGTGGAATACAGGGATTCGACATTCTGGCCATGTAGGCTGAACAATCTAGCTACTGGCTAGAAAGCTGAATCTGAATACTGCTGCCCAATCTGACTGGTGTCAGATGGTAAAACTGGAATGCTGCTGAGTACTCTGACTGGTGTCAGAAACTGAATCTGAAATACTGCTGAGCATTCTGACTGGTGTCAGAAGGCTAGTTCCCACAGATGCCCCCTCGTATTCACCCATACTCTTATCCGTACATCAGGTTCTGAATACTGGATACTACTGAATTCGAATCCCTTGATCCTCTCTGAAGCTACATGTCATGCCATGATATGCATATGCAGCTTATTATCTGAATACATGCTCATCTGATGCTTATCTGAAGCCAATTAACCTTTATTCTGGATTCGCATGCTTAATTTCTCATTTTTAATTCTTTTTCTGAAAATCTGCAGGTGCACGGGCATGCAGGAAAGATGCACGGGCGTGAACCAGGACGCACGGGGTCGTGCTCTGGTCGTGCGCCTGACCGTGCAAGCTACTGGAATTTCCTAGAATTTCTCACTGAAAGCGCATGCACGGGCATGCGTATGCGGACACACGGGCGTGCATGGGCATTTTCTGGCCGTGCACAGGGCGTGCACACGGGCGTGCATCTAGAAAAACAAAGACTCACGGCCGTGCCATGCAGGCGTACGGTCATGCGTCTGGTTCTTCAACAAAGCACCGCCTGGAAAATGCACAAAACTCATGCCATTTCACAATCAATTGCAATAACATTTCAAACATGCATTCCCAGCACTTCATACAACACAATTCAAGCATCATATCTCACATGCATCAATCATCCAACATTCCACCATGAAAGCTTCTTGATTTCTCTCACTAACATGATCAAGCTTGCATGCAAGATTTAAGGGCGACAATCTCATCAATTTTCATCACAAATATCATCAAACAATCATTCATCAACTCATCAACATGTTAAGCAACCAAATTCATCAAGGCAAGCTGGGAAAACTCAAGGAAAAGGTAAGTGAACACTTACCTCGCGCCATTGCTTCTGAAAACTATTTTTCGGACTAATCTCTATGCTCTCTAGCTTGATCGGGAGCTACTTGCTGCTGAATTTCCTCTCTAAGAATGGGAGGAATCGAAAATGGAAGAGAGAAAATGGCTGAATTGAAAATGGGTGAGAAAAGAAATGAACTTTCTCTCTCGGCTCACTTATATAATAGGCCACGCACGGTCGTGCATCAAGGGTGCACAAGCATGCACAAGGGAAAATAAGCATTACTTATTTCCCTCTCACTCGCCTGATCGAATCCTTCCGAAAGGATTCAAACGAAAGCCACACGGCTCTGAAAACTTACTAACTCACCCCTGAACTTTACCAGACTCCCAATCTCTCTCTGAATCCCGTTTCTAACCCTAAAACTCTACCCCTAAGGGCTTTCTGGATCTAGGATGCTACATTTCCTCCCCCCTTATAAAAATTTTGACCTCGAAATTACCTGAATAACTCTGGAAATCTATCCTTGATCTCAAACTCTACCTCCCAAGTGGCTTCCTCCACTCTCTGACTACGCCATAAGACCTTCACTAGAGGAATCTGCTTGTTTTTGAGGACTTTAACCTTGAAGTCTAGGATTTGCACTGGCAGCTCTTGATAACTCAGATCATCTGCCAACTTTATCTCTGAAAACTGAAGCACATGAGATAGATCTCCCACATACTTCCTCAACTGAGACACATGAAAGACATTATGGTCCTGTCCATGCTAGCTGGTAACGCCAATCTGTAGGTAACTGTCCCCACTCTCTCAAGAATCTCATAGGGACCAATGAATCTAGGGGCCAACTTCCCCTTTCTGTCAAATCTGAGAACATGCCTGTACGGAGCAACTCTCAGAAAAACTCTGTCGCCTATTGCAAACTCAATCTCTCTGCGTCTCAGATTTGCATAACTCTTCTGTCGATCCTGGGCCTGTTTCATCCTCTGCCTGATGATCTTGATCTGCTCAATCATCCCCTGAACTATCTCTGGACCCACAAC
>JAJEJH010002064.1:0-12393 GCA_026122585.1 Anacardium occidentale
TTGGCAAAGGAAGAAGGTATCAGACCAGTCAACGAGTTCCAGCTAATGATTAATTGAGACAAAGTCTTTAGCTGGGAAAACTCAACAGGGATTTCTCCACCCAGGTCGTTCAGCTGAAGTTTCATAACTTGAAGGCGGCTGAGATGACTCAATTCTGCCGGCAATGAACCATTCAGATTATTCTGAGCCAAGTTCAACAGTGTCAAATTTTGGCAATCACCCAATTGTGGTGGTATGGTTCCAGTGAGGCTATTGTTGTCCAGCTCCAAGTGAATTAAATTTTCAAGAGCTGCAAAATTCACGGAAGGGATAACACCATTGAGTTTATTGCTTCCTAATCTCAACCTAACCAGACTTGAAGATATGTTATCAGGTATTGGACCATCTAGTGAATTATAAGACAAATCCACAAACTGTAAATTATGATATGACAAAAGGTCTTCTGGAATAGACCCTGTCAAATTATTGAAGCTAAGATCCAAATTCTTCACATATTTTGTGAGTCCACCAGGAATTGAACCATTAAAATTGTTCTGATTGGCTGCAAAACGCGAAAGGGTTGATATAATGGAAACGCTTGTTGGAATTCCGCCATTTAAGCTATTCTCAGTGAGAATTAGAACTTCTAACTTGGCAAGTTCTCCAATTCTACTAGGAATAGACCCTGAAAGGTGATTAACGCTAAGGTCAATCAATGTCAAATTCCCATAATCAACAATTTCTTCAGGTATTTCACCAGCGAAATTATTCACAGAAAGCACAAGCTGCTCTAAAGCCTTAGATTTTCCAAGGTTTCTAGGAATTGTCCCTCCAAACATATTGCGACTAACATTCAAAATTTTTAGGTTAACTAATTCATCCAACAGTAAACTGATGTTACCACTCAATTGATTATAAGACAAATCCAAGAACTCTAATTCAACAAAACCAACAAAACTAACCAAAGGTCCCTCCAATTTATTCTCACTAAAATTCAACAACTTGAGCCCACCAATTTCCCCACAATATTTTATGAAGTCAGGGGGAATTGAGCTCAATTGATTGCCAGAGACATCGAGCGATTTCAAAGAACTAACGTTACAAACAACGGACAAAAACTCAGAGTTAGAGAGACCAAAACCGGATAAAGAAAGCTCAGTAATCAATGATCCGTCATTGCATTTAACTCCCTTCCACAAGCAAGGGTTCGGCTGCTTAGTAACATCCCAGCCTAGAGTTGAACTGTTGAGAAGCTGTGAAATTTTGATCATTGTGGTGGTTTGATTGAAATACTGTCGAGAAAACACCAAAGGGTATAATAAAATCATGACAAAAAAGAGCGAAAACATGGTAGTTTCATGAATTTGGTTGTTCATCTGAGCTGGGCGTAAAAGAGAATTTTAAGAAGCTTGTTTTGTAAGTTTAGCTTAGTTTCAGGTTCAGGGTAGACAGAAGAGGCATCCGTTTGATCGGTTGCTAGTTGCTGGAAATTTTACGAGGAAATGCTTGGGCGTGTCCAGGGGTGCGGTTGACTGGACAGACTTGGATGATACTGCAGAACAATAATTCCAAAGACTAGAAAATTTCACTAACAATTGCACACGGTTTCATATAAAACAAAACTTTCAATCGAAAATCAGTGAAAAATCATAAGCTAAGACTTGGCCTAAGACGTATTTACAAGAATCCAAGCATTCATCTTCGAATCGGTTTGATGTTTTTAACGCCTAGAATTCTCTTTTTAAAGATTGATATGAATTTCACTTCACCAACACTTCTTCATGATCATGGGAAACATCCAAGAGTAGAGGAAATTCAGGAAAAGAATTTCATGGTCCAAAACAACCACACATATAAGCCTACTAAGAGTAATTTCCACACACATTATAAAGTCAAGATGAATGAGATCAAATTCAAACAATATGACTTTATGAAGCTCATGCATTCTAACCTTCATTCATGGCCCTCAAAGGAGTCCAAAATCATAAAGTGGCTACACAACAAGTTCAAAGACAAAAGGAGAAGTCAAGCCAAACCAACCAAGGGCTTATGCTCAAACATGTATTTCTTTCTTTAGTTTTAAAAATAATTAGGTTTAGGGAACTTATGTAATTTGTCTCTTTCGTGTTTTCTTTTATTTAATTTAAGTTGTATTTAAGTTGACTAGGGTTAGTTAGATTTTAACCATGGTTTGTATCATGCCTATAAAAGGCAATCCAAACTTATTGTAAAGAACTTTTTGATGAATTAATGAAAATTTGAGACCTTTAGCTTTCCTTCCTTGTGTTCTTAGAACTTGGTGTTCTTAGGAACCAAGTATCAATCTTTTATCCAATTTCTATTGCAAGAAGGAAGTTGGTGGTGGAGATTCAAGTTGATGATTCTTATATCAAGTGGGTGGAGCCTTCCTTTAAGCTTGTGTGCAAGAAATCTTTATGCTTGGATCACCCTCAAGTTGGTGGAGAATTTCTTTTATGCTTGAGGTTTGTTTTCTTGCTAATTTTAGTTCATGTTTGATGGTCTTGAAGATTGCTTACAGTGATGATAGATTGGAGTTGCATGAATCTTAGTTTTGGGTGGGAAATTTGCTTGATATTGCATGGTTCAGGAGCTTGTTTATTGCTGGATTTTTAAACCATTATTTGAATGCTATTTGTTCACCATTGAAGAGAGAGATTAAGGGTTCCAATTCAGATCAAAGATACAAATTTTGGAATTTCTTTTATAACCACCGCTCATGCATCATCAGCACGAATAGATTGACTACAAAGAAAACAATACATAATGCAATAATTCAAGTAAAATTTTTTTTAAGTTGGACTTTTCATTAATTTCTTAAAATAATTAGATATCATAATTGTCAAATGAAAAAAGATAATGTGATAAATATAATGTAAGTGATAGGTTCTTAAAATAAAATACTAAAATATATAAGTGTTTTAAGAGAAAAGATGAGATGAAATGATTCAAGTTGTATGGGTTAAGCCAAACGACTTGTAATATCTTAGGGTTAGAAATGTCTTTAAGGTTGATAATCAGGGTTAAAAGTGAGATTTTATAGTATAAATTCGAATTGAGAAAGTTTAGGGGTGAAATAGATTTTTTTTTGAGTTAGGTGGCTTGTGCATGAATTCTGTTGAGGGTTTATTCATGCAAGCGTGGGAAAATAGTAGTTTTCCATTTTTCTAGCCATGCACAACTGTGCATGTTGAGGCGCACTACCGTGTGTGCGTAGTGAGTTAGCTATCATACTTTAAGTTGATATTATCTCATTTTTCCAACTTATTTTCACCCAAGGTTCCCTAACCCTAGAAGAGAAGAGCAGCATCTAGGGATTTTTAACCAAGCTAGAAAGTGAGATTTTCCTTGAGAGAATAGCTTGAATTGCTATGGCTAGACGTAGGTGTTTCTTACCTCTTTCCCTTCTTCTTTGGCATGTGTGACATTTGGTTTGTTGAGTTGAGATTAATTTTAGCATGCTTGTGACTTTCCTTGCATGATTGATGATATGGAAAGTGATGATGATGATGATGATGATATATATATATATATATATATATATATATATATATATATATATATATATATATATGTATGAGTGATGTGTATGTTGATATGTATGTGTTTATATGATTTTGAGATGGTTTGGATGATGGATTATGAGAACTGATGTGTTGTCATGTTAAGTTTGTGCTTATGAAGTGTTTTGGATGTGGAATTTGATTGATTATGATGATCTTGAGTTTTGGTATGAAAATGGATGGGAATAAGCTTGATCAGCCTCGACCATGTTGGAGTAGAGTGAGATGCACGACTATGCACTCGAAGTGCACGCCCGTGCAAGTCATGGTTTGCATGGTCACTGTTGTGTTCAGTTACCCATGCACGATCAAATAACACCAGGTCACGATCGTGCATGCTAATGTCACGACCGTGCGAATGCATGAAATGAGAAAATCAGATAAAATCACAAAAGCTAACATGACCAAACTACACAACTGGCACATGATCCATGTAAGCTTATGCACACTCATGTACGTAGTCATGCACGCTCATGCATCAGACAGAAATGAGATTTTAAGCATAAAACCAGTATAATGCATAATAAATCCAATATAATTGGTATGATTCAGTATAAGAAAGCCATATAAGCATACATGATAAATCATATGCATATCATGATATGACATGCCATACAGTGTTTTCATAAAGGGATCCAATGATCTAAATACATGTTTTAGTTATAAAAGTATGATGTTTCGGACATCTTTTTATGAGTGAATACGATAGGGCATTTGTAAGTTTCATCACACCTAGTACGGGAACCAACATCAGGGTCTATGACCATGCTAGCCACTATATATAGACATATGCTAGTGGACACTCTGTAGGACCCGTCGTCATGAGTACCCCTGCTGCTGAATACTGCGGGGGAGCTTTTATTAATAAACTAAAAACTTAGATACCCGCGACGGGAATCCTACGAAAATAAAATCTGGAACTATACATTTCTGCACATGCGGAAGCTTAACTGAAATACATACATCAACTGAAATATACATATTTATTCTGTACAATGGGCCCACTGGCCTTTTTCATATGTATACATAAAAACTGTTCATCTGGATACATAAACATTTACATCATGACCACACAGGTCCAAAACTGTAAAATGTACAACTCAACTGAGATCGCGATATGGGCCCTCTCCCGCTAGCCTCAAACCACCCGCTCTTCGGAACAAGTACGAACACCTGAAAAGGATGGAAGAAGGAGGGAGATGAGTGATAAAGATCACCCAGTAAGCGCTCCTTACTTCCCTCAAAACCCAAGCAAGCACACACACAAATAATCAAACATACCTGGCCTCGACCCTATTCATACATCTATGTGCTTGCTGAAATCTGAAACTGTTAACTAAATCTCATTCTCATTATTATTCATGTCATGATGTGTATGTCATGTCATGCTACTGAAATATCTCATGGATGCATGCTTCTGAAAATTTCTATCTGAATGTACTCGAAGGTACCTGCTGTGCTGATCAGACTGGTGAACACAAGGATTCGACATCCTGACCATGTGGGCTGGATAGTCTAGCTACTGGCTAGAAAGTTGAATCTGAATACTACTGACCGATCTGACTGGTGTCAGATGGTTAAATCTGAATGCTGCTGAATATTCTGACTAGTGTCAGAAACTGAATCTGAAATACTGCTGAGCATTCTGACTGGTGTCAGAAGGTTGAATCCCACAGATGCCCCCTCGTGTTCCACCTATTCTCTCACCCGTACATCAGGTTCTGAATACTGAATACTACTGAATTCATATCCCTTGATCCTCTTTGAAGCTACATGTCATGTCATGATATGCATATGCAACTTTAATATCTGAATGATTGCTTATCTGATGCTTATCTGAAGCATTTATGTCATTATCTGAATTTGCCATGCTTAATTAATCGTTTAATAATCATTTTCTGGAAAACTGCAAGTGCACGGGCGTGTGGGCCAAAGCACGCACGGGCGTGTGGGCCAAAGCACACACGCGTGCAGGCCTCACACACGGGCGTGTGTGGCTAAGGCACACGGGCATGTGCCTGGACACACGGGACCATGCGTCGGTCGTGCGTCTGGCCGTGCAAGCTACTGGAATTTTCCTGGAATTTCACTGAAACCATGCACACGGGCGTGTGTCTGCGGACACACGGGCATGTGTGTGCATTTTCTGTCTATGCACACAGCGTGCACACGGGCGTGTGTCTTGGAAAACAAAGGCACACGGTCATGCCATGCAGGCACACGGTCGTGTGTCTTGTTCTTCAACAAGAACACCGCCTGGAAAATGCACAATTCACAACCCATAACACAATCAATTGCAAATTCACTTCAAATGCACATTCCCAGCACTTCAAATTACACAATTAAAACATCAATTGTCACATGCAATAACCACCAACAATTTCACCATGGAAGCTTGGCACTTCTCTCACTAAAACATGATTATCATGCATGCAAAGCACAAGGATGGAAGTTCATCGTCCAATTTCAACATGCAAGGTCATATAATCATTCCAAACATTCATCCACATGCAAATAACTCATCCATGACATCAAAACTCACAAAACAAGCTGGGAAACTCACGGAAAAGGTAAGCAAACACTTACCTCGCGCCATTGCCGCTGAAAACTATTCTTTCGAACTAATCCCTTGGCTCTCTAGCTTGATCTGGAGCTATGGCTGGCGGCACCTCTTCCCTAAGATTGGGAGCTGCTGAAAAGAGGAGAGAAACCTTGGCTGAAAAGAAATTGGGTGAGAAAAAGAACTAAACTTTTTCTCGGCTCACTTAAATACTAGGCCACGCACGGGCGTGCATCAAAGGTGCACGGGCGTGCATAAGGAAAAATGGACTTAATCCATTTCCAGATCACTCGTCTGATCGAATCATTCCGAAAGGATTCAAACGAAAGTCACACGGCTTCGAAAACTTACTAACTCACCCCTGAACTTTACTAGGCCCCCAATCTCTCTCTGAATCTCGTTTCTAACCCTAAAACTCTTCCCCTAAGGGCTTTTCTAACCTGGGATGCTACACACTCAGTTAGCATCTTGGGGTTCAGTGCTTAGCACTCAGTTTCAGATTCAAATTCAGATTTAGTTACTGCACGTCAATTAGTCAGTTACTACCCGTATGTCTGTAGGACACCTCAGAGGTGTATTACTGTTCACTACTTAATATATTATAATAATAAATAAATAAAAAAAATAAGGTCAATAATACCCGATCGAAATGTCTAACTGAACTGACATATCACAACGGAAAACCTGTAGTGAAAATGTATACATACATATATACATGCCCAAATAAAAACTTTCATATATTAAAATATTCACGGAATGAGTGTGCTAAAACATGCAATTAAAACGGATCAAGCATGCAAACTGGAGCATGCTGAAAAACATAAGTAACTGGATCCCAGATAGCAGCCAACTCCTCCTCCCAGCTCCCAACAACTCACTTGCAAGAGAAAGAAAAGTAGGGAGTGAGTGATACATTCACTCAGTAAGCACTTCATATCCTCTGACCCTAAACCAATCCTTCTCGAAGGATTGCCACACCATCTCAACACAGAACAGGCTCAAATTGGCAGTCTCATCTTCACTGACCGGATACTACCTCATATCGGATCGTAAAATATGTATATGAGTATACGTAAACAACCTAGAGTGAAGAGTAATCCAAGGGGTCGAACTCGACTCATAAACTCTGACTGAAATCATTACTTTACTGTTCTGATCTGTTACTGATACTGTTTTTCTGAAATTCACATGTCATTTCATGTTCTGATGTTCTGCTGTACGTGTCTTTTACACGTTATTCATATTCTGTTCATTTACAGTTTCTTACTGTCTTATCATTCTCTAAATGATATGCTGATGTGTCATATAATAATGACATGATATGATAACATGCTGAAATCATAACTAGGCCTGGGCCTATATGCTGAAAATAGTTTTTTGAAAACTGTTCATGAAAACTGTTGTTGGATCCTGGGATCCCATATCTGAAAATCATGTAAAATTTTATCTAAAAGCTGTACTGAAAACTGAGTACCCTGGGGTACTATGCTATGCTGAAAACTGTGCTGCACAGACTGATGAATACAGGGATTCGACACCCTGGCCATGTGAGTTTCCTCACAAACACGTGCCACAAACTGTATGGACCACGTGATGCCATCAGGCCTAGGCCTGGAAACTGAACTGATCTGAGTGCCTCGCGCTATACTGCATCTGATCCTAGGATCAGGAAACCTAAACTACTAGCTGAGCAAACCGACACATGCCAATACATAGGGCTAGTAATGAGCATATAGCTCCTAGTGTCACGGGTGCTGAAACTCACAAGTGCCCCCTCGTATTCACCCCTAGAATCTATGTTTTTCAACTGAAAACATGAATTCGAATCCTTGGATCCATTTTTTAAAACACTGTATGGCATGCCATGCTATGCTGAATGTATGATGCATCATGTACTCTTATTTGAGCTCATTTTACTGTGATCTATCCATTGGATAGGGTTTACTGTGCATATTTCTCATTTAAAGCTTATTTTTCTCATTTCTATCTGACGCACGGGCGTGCGTGTCATGTGCACGGGACCGTGACCCAAAGCGTGCATGTGGTCGTGCAAGGTTCTAGAATTTCAAGCATATTTCTCATTTTCTCTTGGTGTACGGGCGTGCATGAACTATGCACGGTCGTGACCCCTCAAATTAGGTCATGCACGAGCACGTAAACATAACTGTGACCATGCAAATAACGCATAAATCAAACAAATCAAAACACAAGGGAAAGAGGAAGGAAGCACCTACCTCTAGACATGCTTTCTCTCTCAAGAAGAACACAAGATCTGTAGGACCCGCTGCCACGAGTACCCCTGCTGCTGAATAATATTGGGGAGCTTTTATTAATAAACTGAAACTCTGGGTACCCGCGACGGGAATCCTACGAAAATAACAAAAACTGAAACTATACAATTCTGCACATGCGGAAGCTAAAATACATACCTCAACTGAAATATATACAACATCTGTTCTATACAATGGGCCCATAGGCCTTTATCATATATATACACTGTTCCTGTATATCTGGATACATAAAGCATTTACATAATGACCACACAGGTCCAAAAATGAAAACTGTACAACTGAGATCGCGGTGTGGGCCCTCTCCGTCAGCCTTGATCCAACCACTCCTCGAAACCAGCACGAACACCTGAAAAGGATGGAAGAAGGAAGGGGATGAGTGATAAAGATCACCCAGTAAGCGCTCCTTACTTCCCTCAATACCCAAGCAAGCACAAACAATCACAGATAATCAAACATACCTGGGCCTCGACCCTAATCATACATCTATGCGCTTGCTGAAATCTGAAAACCGACCATCTGGATCTCATTCATTTACTATTATCATTTGTATTCATGTCATGATGTGTATGTCATGTTATGCTACTGAAATATCTCATGGATGCATGCATCTGAATACCTCTCTGTACCCTTGGGTACCTACTGTGCTGATCAGACTTGGTGGAATACAGGGATTCGGCATCCTGGCCATGTGGGCTGAACAGTCTAGCTATGGCTAGAAAGCTAAATCGGAATACTGCTGTACGATCTGACTGGTGTCAGAAGGCTGAACTGAAATACTACATTCTAACTGGTGTCAGAAAGCTGAATCTGAAATACTGTTGAACATTCTGACTGGTGTCAGAAAGCTGAATCCCACAGATGCCCTCTCGTATTCACCCTACACTCTTACCCGTATATCAGATTCTGAATACTGAAAACTGTTGAATCCAGATCCCTTGATCCTCTCTGAAACTACATGTCATGTCATGATATGCACATGCAGTTTATTATCTGAATACAGACTCATCTGATGCTTATCTGAAGCAATTTAACCATTTATCTGAATTTTCATGCTTAATTAATCAATAATTGATTATTTTTCTGAAAATCTGCTGATGCATGGGCATGCATCAAAGTGCACGGGCATGAGCCAGGACGCACGGGGTTGTGCTCTAGTCGTGCGCCTGACCGTGCACGCTACTGGAATTCTCTGGAAAACATTCACTGAAGGGCATGCACGGGCGTGCGTAGGCGAACACACGGGCGTGCATGGGCATTTTCTGGCCGTGCATGCAGCATACACACGGGCGTGCATCTGGAAAAACAAAGACTCACAGCCGTGCCATGCAGGCGCACGGTCGTGCGTCTGGTTCTTCAACAAAGCATCGCCTGGAAACTTGCCTCAAACGCATACCAATCCACATTCAATTGCAATAACACTTCAATAGCACATTCCCAACATCACAAACAACACAATTCAAGCATCACTTCTCACATGCATCAAGCCACATGAAATCTACCATGGAATCTTCTTCTTTCTCTTACTAAAGCCATACACACACACATGCATGCTTCAAGGGTGGAAATCCATCAACCAAATCAACATGCAAAGCCATATAAGCATTCAAAACATTCATCCACATGCAATTAACCCATCCATGACATCAAAACTCACAAAGCAAGTTGGGAAACGCAAGGAAAAGGTAAGAGAACACTTACCTCGCGCCATGCTTCTGAAAACCACTTTCCGGACTAATCTCTATGCTCTCTAGCTTGATCGGGAGCTACTTGCTGCTGAATTTCCTCTCTAAGGATGGGAGGAACTGAAAATGGAAGAGAGAAAATGGCTGAATTGAAAATGGGTGAGAAAAGAAATGAACTTTCTCTCGGCTCTCACTTATGTACTATGCTACGCACGGGTGTGCACCGATGATGCACGGGCGTGCACAAGGGAAAATAAGCATCACTTATTTCCCGCTCACTTGCCTGATCGAATCCTTCCGAAAGGATTCCTACGAAAGCCACACGGCTTCGAAAACTTACTAACTCACCCCTGAACTTTACTAGACTCCCAATCTCTTTCTGAATCTCGTTTCTAACCCTAAAACTCTTCCCCTAAAGGCTTTTCTAACCTGGGATGCTACATTTCCTTCCCCCTTATAAAAATTCTGACCCCGAAATTTACCTGAATAACTCTGGAAATCTATCCCTGATCTTAGACTCTACCTCCCAAGTGACTTCCTCTACTCTCTGACTGCGCCATAAGACCTTTACTAGAGGAGTCTGCTTGTTTCTGAGGACTTTAACCTTGAAGTCTAGGATCTGTACTAGCAGCTCTTGATAACTCAAATCATCTGCCAACTCCATCTCTGAAAACTGAAGCACATGAGAAGGGTCCCCCACATACTTCTTCAACTGAGACCCATGGAACACATTATGAATGTTGTCCATGCTAGCTGGCAAAGCCAATCTATAGGCAACTGTCCCCACTCTCTCAAGTATCTCATAGGGACCAATGAATCTAGGGGCCAACTTCCACTTTCTGCCAAATCTGAGAACATGCCTGTATGGAGCAACTCTCAGAAGTACTCTGTCGCCTACTGAAAACTCAATCTCTCTGCATCTCAGATCTGTATAACTCTTCTGTCGATCCTGGGTCTGTTTCATCCTCTGCCTGATGATCCTGATCTGCTCAATCATCCTCTGAACTATCTCTGGACCCACAACTGTCTCCAAAGAATCTCTCTCTCCAACCTCATCCCAATAAAGAGGAGATCTACACTTCCGACCGTATAATGCCTCAAATAGAGCCATCTGAATCGTCGCTTGATAACTGTTATTATACACGAACTCTATGAGAGGAATCAACTCTGCCCAATTGGTCTGGAAGTCCATACAACAAGCTCTGAGCATATCCTCCAGAATCTTATTAACTCTCTCAGTCTGGCCATCTGTCTGAGGATGATAAGCTGAACTGAACTGCAATCTGGTACCCAAGGCTCTCTATAATGATCTCCAGAAAGTTGATAAGAATATGGAGTCTCTGTCTGACACTATAGTCTTGGGAATACCATGGAGTCTGACCACCTTTCTGATATACAGTCTCCCTAACTGATCTATAGCTATGCCCTGTCTAATTGACAGAAAATGAGCTGACTTGCTCAACCTATCCACAATTACCCAAATACCATCAAATCCTTTCTGAACTCTGGGAAGACCAGAAATGAAATCCATGAAAATATCTTCCCATTTTCACTCAGGAATACTCAAGGGATGAAGTAAACCTGATGGTCTTTGGTGTTCTGCCTTAACCTGCTGATATACCAGACATCTGGAAACAAAATCTGCTATATCCTTCTTCATGCCTAACCACCAGAAACTCTTCTTGAGATCCTGATACATCTTTGTACCGTCTGGGTGCACTGAATACACAGTACTGTGCACCTCTGACAAGATCTTCTGCCTCAAATATGGACTCTGTGGCACACAAACTCTGTCTCTGAATCTCAAGATCCCATCTCTGAACTCAAAGTCTGGCACTGCTCTCTCTAATATCCTCTGAAGCATACTCTGAGTCCACTCATCAGACATCTGGCACTCTCTGATCTCATCATACAGAGAAGATCTGATCTGTAATCTCGAGAATCCTGCAGTCACTATCTCAATCTGCTCTCTGGCAATCTCATACTGCAGCTCTCTCTGAACTGAAAGACTAGATAAGGCTACTCGCCTGCTCAATGCATCAGCCACTACATTGGCTCTCCCTAGATGATATCTGATGTCGACATCATAGTCCTTCACCAGCTCTAGTCATCTCCTATGTCTCATATTGAGCTCTCTTTGGGTGAAGAAATACTTCAGACTCTTATGGTCTGAATAAATGCTGCACTTGACCCCATAGAGATAGTGTCTCCAAATCTTCAGGGCGAAAACAACTGCTGTCAACTCTAGATTATGGGTAGCGTATCTCAACTCATGCTCTCTCAATTGCCTGGAAGCATAG
>JAJEJH010002065.1:0-12379 GCA_026122585.1 Anacardium occidentale
TAGTTGATCCGATTTAATCAATCAGTCCAATTCAAAATTTAAAGCAATGATTGCAATATCACATCACATACCACACATTCCACCCCATCATCGGTCTGATTGGTCAAATCCCAAATCAGACCTTCGACCGGGCCAATATCCGGTCTGGGTGTAAAAATATATATGAAAAATAAAAAAGTCAAGATGGAACTAAACACTATGGTTTTGACCTTTGAATGTGCTGTGAATTTTTGACCTGTGAGTGATAAAAATTCTGCAGAACAAGTAAACGCAGGGGCTTATCAATTGCCAATAATCATCTTACACAACAGTCATCATTTCAAGTAAATAATTTTAATTACTCACCCTTCATATTATGATCCGTTTCATCAGAATCTGACTACTGTTGTAATATAGCAGTATATTGGAAATAGAATATGCAACTGCAGACTCTCTTAACAAATTTGACAGAAAGGCAAGTCCCCTTGCACATTGATTGCTTCAGAAACAGGCTGTTTCTTAAGCATTAGGCTGGTTGGGCTTTCCAACAATAGATAACATGCAGAAATGCTTTACCTGCCATGCTGGCTTGTAGGAGACGAGTTTCCTCTCTCACCTTCAAAATCGTTGCTGCATTCCATTTCAATATCATCTAAACAGAAGGAATTGTTGTTGACACTGGGTTCAGAGCTGGCATTACTCCTAGTGCCAAGAGGCGACTCTGAAACAGTAATTGTTGTGCTTTTTGTGGAACCGGATCTCACACTATACATGGATGAAGCTGGAATGTTTGTGATTAAAGGCCGTAGATTACCTTGAATGCTTCTTCTGATATCCTGAATATTGAGAAAAGCCCAAATCAATTTATTTGCATGGTTACATGTGGAAAAATAAGAAGCATTTCGTAAGTAGCATATAGGTGCAATCAATAAAGATAAAAAATCTAAAAACAACACAATAAAGAACTTGTTGCAATGTATATTATCTGAAATATAGTTCTATGAAATAAGTTTTTCCGTCAAGATTCTGATTATCTCTGGTTAAAAGCAAATAATGTCTATCATTCTAATTATCCAATTAATAAACCCACGCTAGAATTAGTTAAGTGTTACAGTTATGAGAAGTGTAATGAAGAAAGCATACCATGTGTCGTAAAGCCATATCAAGGGATTTCTTTGAGATTGTTCTTCCAAAGCCAGAGCTGTCAAAGCATGAGGATGATTTCCCAGCAGTATTACCATGGCTGGAGCCATTGTTATCTTGCTTTGGTGGCGTCAGTTTCCTCATGTTTACCACTCTTTCCACCATTTTGGTTCCCATCAGTACTGGATTCACGTCATCATCACTACTGGCATTTGCTTTACGCACAAAAGGAATGGAACTCCCACTGGCATAGGTACTAACATTTGAAGTCCTTACTCTAGAAGGAGAGCAAGACTGTTGTCTGCGTTTTCCATTAGAATTAGCCCCAGTAGAAGACGATTGAGTGCTCTGTGCCCCTGGCCTGCCCCGAGAAGCTGAAGCTGGCCGTTCAGGCAATGATGTCTTTAGATTTGGTGGAGCATCAAGGGAGAAACCAGGCATCTCAGAAGGTTTCCAAGGCCTAGATTTTACTGTTGGAGAAGTGCCACATGAAGGAACTAGATTTTTCGAAGTTCTAGAACCCAACTTTGACACTGAAGAAGATCGAACAGGAGGAGCAGATACAATAGATGCACTTGAAGGGGCTGATGGTTGGCGAGTAGGTGTTGCTGATCTTGATATTGATCTAGAAGTTGGAGTTGCTGATCTTGATATTGATCTAGAGGTTGGAGTTGCTGACCTTGGTGCTGGTTTAGGAGCTGCTACAGTGGGCCTAGCAGTTGGTGTCAAAGAGCGTATAGTGGATCTAGTGGGAGTTAAGGATCTTGCTGCAGAGGCGGCAGGTTTAGAGGAAAGCAAGGTAGCCCTTGAAGTAGGAGTTGAGGGTCTTGAAGGCTTAGTTGTTGTGGATAAAGTTGGCCGCCCAGCTGATGTTGCAGCTCTAGTAGTAGAAATTCGACCACCAGATGATGATGGCTTCTGGTTGCCATAACCAGAAGAGTTCAGTCCAGAAGACATGCTCAGATTCTTAGATGCTACGTTACTCCTTGAAGCAGGTTCTTCTTGAAGATTAGGTAGCTGCAATCACAAGGCAACATGAATTTACAATCTATGACAAGTAGTAAACTACAATTATCTAGCCTTGTACAACAAAAACACTATCCCATATCACCAGAACTTAATAAGTATATAAATGTTATCAAATATGCAATTGTGATCAGATACAGACGCTGATCAAACAACTTTATAGCAGCAGATAGGCACACTGATAGCACCAGTTGACCAGGCTTGAAAGCAACCAGTAAATATGCAAAGGTTCTTACCCTTGTTTTCAAAGCAGTTGGACGAGCATTAGGCATCCCAATTTGACCCATTTTGTTTTTCTGCAATTCCATCTCCAAAGAAGGAAACAGTGGGGTATCAGGTGGTGTAAGAAGCCTGCATGCAGAATAAATTTAGCATTAGTATAAAACTAAAAGAGCAATCTTTGCCAAAAACTATCATGAAAATACAATATTAACACAACCCTTACAATCACAAAAATGTCAAACCCACCCCATATGGATGTATCAGCATTCATTTTCATCAAACAATCAGATCCTTACAGAACCAGCTTTACTCGCTATTGTCATAACATAAACCCAGATATTAGATTGTGACAAATTCATAGAAGAATCATCAAAAGAATAAAGTTATCCTATGCAAAATTTAGAAGCCTAATCATTGGTGAAGAAACTCGCAGGCTTGCACCTTTAGATCCATCACATTCATTTCTAATAGAGATAGCACTTGAAAGTATCGAACCATCATCTTTTTTTCTAACATGAGACTCAACTTTTCGATTTTATTATTAAACAAAAGGTATGTACTTAATTTTTCTAAGATTTGGCAACATATACTTAAAAAAAAGCAGATCTTAGTGATAATAAAATGGAGGGAAAGGAGTGTAAATTTATATGTGACATGATCCACCAAAGTTTTATTCCTTAAAAGAAAGTCTTCATCTTTTTTTCTAACATAGTTGACTCTTCACTTTTCCCACCTAAAATTACAATGTTCTGAAACAATCAATAAGTATTCAGCACAAAAGTGTGTAATTATTCACAGAAACACTTACCAATCATAATCGGATTTATCATTCTCCGAGTTCAAAAAATTATCAGCAGCCGTCTTCCGAGTCGGAACGGACGACACAATCTTGGATATGGGCGATCCTCCATTATTTGGTGCTGGTGATCAATACAACATAAACACTTGATCATACTAAAACAACACTAGGATGATGATCTTCAAAAGTCAAAATTTAATAACAGAGAAGCTAAAACGAAACCGTACCTAGAGGAGTGCTGTTGCTATAGACGTCTTCAGAGTTGTGAAGAAGAAGAAGAAAATTACTTTTCTCCTTCTCGCGTCTTCTCATTTCAAGAAACAAAGCAAGCTCTTCATCTCTTTCTTTCATCACCATCTCGATTTTCTTCTTCCAGCTAAATCTTCTTCTAAACTCCTGTTTCTGTTAATTTTCAAATCGAAACATGAAGATAACAAAAGAGAAAGGCGCAGATCTGGAGCAAGAACAAATGATGCTCAGAAATGCAGTTCAAAAGAATGAAAAATGGAAAGAGGTGAAGAAGATGTTTGTGTTGAAGGAGATGGATTGAGGGACTTTAGGAGCTGGTTCGTATAAGTTTGACCATGCGCATGGCGACGCTGGGAAGTGATCGACATGGCGGATTTTGAAACTTTGGCTGTATAAAGCTTATCTAATTGACCTTAAATATATAGTTATCCACGAGAATGCCATTTTGTTCCATGCTAGCTCGAAAATTAATAAATGAATGAAATACTTAAACCAAATTTTCTAATTTTATTTTCTCAATAAAAAATTAAAAAAAAACTACAATAAAAGCTGATCTTGAATTCAAACTGAATCAATTTAACTCGAATAAATTTGAAATAAATTTGATTAGAATAAAATCAAAACGAGTTTAATTCAATTTGAATTCGTTCTTAGATAAAACTAAAAACAAGTCAAATTATTAATCAAACTATTTAAGTTTGACTCTCAAATTCGATGCTGGTTGGTTTGGTAAGTTTGTAAACTCACATCAAAACTCAAATAAGATAATAAAAATTCTTAACATTTTAAAATTTGCATTTATAACATTAAATTCTTGTGTTCTGAATTTGAATATAAGAGTTGTTGATAAATATATAATTTATGATAATTAAATTATTTTATAAGTTAAGGATCTTATATAATTTTTTAAATCAAGCTCAAGTCAAATACTATTCAATTTGGCTCGATTATAACCCTAGTTTCATGTAATAGCAGATTCAAGTCAAATTACACTCAAACAAAGATTAGTTCAAATTTGATTCAAATTCAAAAAACTAATTCAAGTTAATGGTAAGGTCTTTAGAAAAACTATCATGAACATTAAAAAAGAAGAAAAATCACTAAAGATTAGGGTTTGAATCAAATTAAACTGAGTTTAAATTCAAGTTTGGTTGGGCTTTGTAAAAGTCGAACTCTACTTCTTCAAGCTTGAACTTGATTTGTTTAAGATGAGTCAAATTTAAACTTAGTTCGACTTCATTCATTGGATATTTAAAATGTTCAAAACAACGTCATTTTGATATATATTGATTAAAACAATATTATTTTAGTCACTTTGAAGGATTTTTATTGGTATACAAACTTCACCAGTCGAGCTTGTGAAAAACTCAAGTTTGAACTCATTATGGATTCGAACTCAACTTTTAGATTCGAATTTGATTTGAGTTTACAAAACACGAGTTTATGCGAATCAAATTCAAATTTGATTTTGAGTTGACTTGACTCAAATTTAACCTTACTAAAAATAAATAAGAAAACTCATCACAAAATAATGTTAAAGAAGATAAATTTGTAAACGATATTTTGGTGACTTATTATATCCCAATCGTATCAATTTAAAGGTAAATTAAAGCTATCAAAGATTCAATTTAATTCATGTAATTTGAGTATGAAACTAATCTCAAATTAATTTGACTCAAATAAACCTTAGTTTTGCGTACTATAATAATATTTTTATAGTAATTTTATAATGGCAACGTATACAATGGTAATTTAAAATTGGCTAAACAATTTATTCTCACTTAAGGTTTTTTTAAATAATAAATTCTAATTAAGAAGTTTCAAAAAGTTAAATATCCACCGTTGACTAAAGTCAATGAAGTATTTTATTTTTTTGAATAAGAATTTAAAAAATAATAAAATTAATTTCATAAAAATAATTAAAATAACATAATATTAATATAATAATTGATAATGAATAAAAAATTTTAAAATAAAATAACAATTTAAAAAAACAACCACTTGATTCTCTTGACGACTAAATTTGACTACTATGATGGAGAAGCCAGTCAAATTTGGCTAACTCAATCTTCTAAAATAGTCGAAAATAGTCAATTTTAAGTATATCAATCATTTCTGATTTTCTTCGATAGTAGGTCAGATTTGATCGTCTCTGTTATTAAGATAGTCAGATTTAACTATCAATAAAATATGATAACCTTTTTCGATTGTTTGATTAGATTAACGAAAGTTATTATGACCGATAAAACTATCGGCGGTGATGGTCGTTTTTAGAAATTTTTATTTTATTTTTATATTTTTAAAATTTTTTATTAACTTATTAAATTTTACTTTTATATTAAATTTATTATAATATTAAATTATTTAATTTTATTAAAGATATATTATTTCTTTTAAAATATAAAAATAGATATTGACTTCTTAAAACTTTTCTTGTTATTAAAACATTCTTTTAAAACATTCTTCCTGAGCACCATTCATCATGGCCTGAAGGGCAAGGTTTGGAAAGAATTCGAACTTGGACCTTTTAAAAGATGCTGAGATTTAAACGTAGGCGGTTGGATTTCTCGAGATGTTGGACTGTTAATCCGACGCTCCCTGTTGGATGGAGTAAGTGGGCCTCGAGAATCGTGTGGTTTAAATTTGGTGCCAGACTGAACTGACTCCTCTAACTGAGGGCCCCAATATTTTGCCTGCTACTAGCCCTACCTACTCTAGCTTATTATGAATTCTCTTTCACCAGACAAATTATATAATCTTATAAGAAAGTAGAATTGGGTTGAAATACTTATTTTTTAATTATTCGACAAATGGAGCTATAATTACTATATTTTAATTTATTATTAAAATAATTAATTTTAATATTATTAATTAATAAATTATTGGTTTATTTAATTAAAAATATATTTATAATAAAAAATTTTGATATAAAATAAAAAGATTAATCCTGAAGTAAATTTTCTATATTTTAAGTACTTCATAGTTTTCATTCCATTAAAACGTGGAAAGGAATACTTTTAATTAGTTTCCACGATTTTGTCTATTAAAAAAAGTTATAATGATCTAACAATTGATAAAATTAAATGTCAATTGATACTTTATAATAAATTAAAATACAATAATTATGATTATTATTAATAAATAATTTAATGATGGTGATATTATTTAATTGTTGAAATCATGTCAAATTATTTCAATTTTATAATATTACATCTTTTTAGATTTGATTTAATTGGTTGACAAATTTTCATATTATTTAATACAATTAAACTAATATAATTTTAACTATTAAATCATAACAAAAAAGTCATTCAATCTCATAAGAAAAATATGATTTGATCGAAATTATATCAAATAGGGTTCGTCTGACAAAGATTATACGTTTCCAAATGTGATTTGATTGGAATTAATAAAATTGTACCTTAACTTATACAATTAGATGAGATCTCATCTTTTCGGTGTGATTACAACCGATGAATAATACTAAACAAATTATTTAATCTCACAAGAAAAATATAATTTAAATAAAATCATATCAATTAAGCTCGATCATGTAGGATTATACATTTTCATGCGTGACTAGATTGGGTCCAACAAAATTGCATCTTAACTAACGTGAGGAAGTCAGATAGTATAATTTTTAGATGATTTTGACCATTGAATCCAATGAATTTGAGTGTTTAGGCATGTCCAAGTCTAAATGTTCAATGTTTAAATCATATTACATAGAACTAGTGCTATGCCATGTGAGGAAGTGGCACATGGGCATTGGGGTGTCACGTTAAAGTGATATAGAATTTTCTGTGATTGATGTCACGGATTTCTTAAATATAAAAGCACATAAAAAATGCATTGAATTTTGTATTCCGATGGGGTCAGGGTTATCTCTCGCAAGTAACTCCACAATCACATGTGAGAGTGAAATTTCTTTGACAAATTTGAAAATGTTTGCTTTGATTAACATTAATTAAATTTTAATTTTGTAAATTTGGTAAATAAATGGTTGGCCAAAGGATTTGTTCCCCCTCAAAGTTTTTCCTAAATGATAGTCTCCCTCATCCATCCAAACACTTATCCAAGAAATAATTTTCGTCTAATTCTACCAATATTTTTTATGAAATAACTAAAATATACTTTAACAAATATAACATATAAAATATAATAAAAATAAAAATTTTAATATATTTACTAATTTTTATAATTTATATTTTATTGTAATTTTTAATATTTTTTAATATTTTTTATAAAATTTATTTTTATTATTTATTTTTAAATTTTGTTTGTTCAAACAGACAAAATGCTTCTTTTACAATTAATATTTAATAATTAATTATTAAATCATTAATTTGGGTTTTAAAAAAGTGATTTTATAGAATTTTGTCTATGTAAACAGTTGTAAAAGGAAAAAAAAAAAAAACTTTAAGGAAGTAATAATTAAAGCAATTGGAATATAAGCGATCAGCAATACAAGCATTGATGAAAGACGATATGCATCAAAAGTTGCAGAGACAGCTCCAGAGTATCAGATTCACATTGTAAATTAATATTAAAATGGAATAAAAATGAAATTCAAAATTAACATCAACATAAATTTGAATTGGATTAACATTAGATTGACATTGAAAATAAACATGAGATTATATCTAAATAAATTAGCATCAAATTGACATATGAAATTAGTATTGGATGTAATCCGCCTCGGAACAAATTAACATCGAATATAATTAGCATCAAATTACCATAATCAAATTGGAAGTAGAACAACATTAAACTTACATCAAACCTATTTAGCATCAAATTTACATCGGAAATTAGAATCAAAATAGAACTAAATTGGCTTCAGAAATTAACAAAAAAAGAAAATTTTAAATTAAACTTAGCATTGGATTATGTCCAACTCTAATTCGTATTAACAACAATTTGATACTAATTATATTCTAATTAGCATTGGATTTTCTTTCGATATTAATTTTTTTTTAACATCAAGTAGATTAGCATTGGATGGTAGTCGATGATAAATGAAATTAATATCAAATTAGCATCGAACATTAATCAATGTTTTTCTCTTTTTTTGTAGTGAAAATATAAAACAGTAATTGTAAGCTTTGAGATTAAATAAAGAATTTGGAATTGTAAATGCAAGAATTAAAGTTTTAAAATTTGATTAAAATTATGAGTGCTACTATACAACCATCAATGGAAATTTGATACTTGAAGACTGTAAACAAACTAAAAGAGAAATAAAAATATTAAAGGCTAGTAATAAAGGAGAATGGTATAGACAGGTTCGAAATGCATAAATCGTTTTCTTAAAAATGATATTTGCTCCCTCTCCTCTTGAGATTGTTATGTGATTAATTATAAATAGTTTTAATGGATATGACAAGTATTATGAATTTTTGCACTTAGCAAACAGAGAAGAAATTCAATAAGGAATACAACAAAGTATTTAATCTTTTAGAAAAAAAAAAAAATCAATGATGAAAGTATAATATGAAAAACACACGGGCGTTTCTTATAATATATGAAAAACCCACTGAATTCGGATCCTTAGATCCTCTTTCAGGCTACATGTTATGCTATGGTATGTATATGCTGCATTTCTTATCTGAATACCGGTTTATCTTATGATTATTAGCCTTTGGATAGATTACCAAGCCTTTATGAATCATTTTCTACATTTTTTGGAAAATTTGCCAAGCACACGGGCGTGCAAAAAAGATGCACGGGCATGCATGCGCACACATGGCCGTGCTGGCCAAGGGCACACGGGCGTGTGCCCAGACACACGGGACCGTGCACTGGCCGTGCGGTAGGTCGTGCAAGGTACTGGAATTTTCTGGCCATTCACGCAAAGGAAGGACACATGACCGTGTCCCTCAGGACACACGGTCGTGTCCTTGCATTCCAGGCCGTGTGCACTTCGTGCACACGGGCCTACGCTCGCAGAAACACGGGCACACGGGTGTGCGTCCGCGGACACATGGGCGTGCACCTGGTTTTGTAGCGCAAGGCTCACCTGGAAGATGCAGGAACCTATCCATTTCACATCCAAACTCAAATTAAACTTAAACACACTTCTATAAGCTAACAAATCACTTCAATTTTAACATACATCAACTGCTACTGAATCCACCATGGAAAACCAAGCTTTCTCTCACAACACACACACAAGCAAAGCAAGCATGTTCTAGGGTGGAAAATAAACATCTCAATCATCATATCTCATCACATGTAATCAACCAATCATACTGGAAATGCAAACACACACTTCCAAACATCAAACAAGCATCAAAGCAAGCTGGGAATGCAAAGAGATAGTAAGAAACACTTACCTCTCGCCATTGAAGCTGGAAAACACAAACTCAAACTAATCTCTCTACTCTCTTGCTAGATTGGGAGCCGCTGGAAGCTGGATCTCACGCCTAGGGTTGAGAGCTGCTGAAATGGAGAAGGAAAATACTGAAATGGGTGAGAAAAATGAACTAAGTCTCCCGTCTCTCTCTCTTTAATCCCACCTGCACGGGCGTGCAGGGCATGGCGCACGGGAGTGCACCAGGGAAAATGAATATAATTCACTTTTCGTGATTCGCATGATTGAAACCTCCCTAAAAGAATCATCCGAAGGCCACACAACTCTAGAAAACTTACTAACTCACCCCTAAACTCTTATAGACTCCCAAACTATTCCTGAATTCTATTTCTAACCCCAAAACTCTACCCCTAAGGGCTTTTCTAACCTGGGATGCTACATCAGCTCCAGTTTTAGCTGCCAGAGTGTACCAGGTATAGGAAGAGACATCTAGGTGAATGTATGACAGATCGGGACGTGTGTTTCAGATGTCATCAGCTAAGACATAAGAGTTTAGAGTGTCTAGCTAGAGGAGATGCAGGTCCACCCAGAGATAGATTCAGACTCAGGAAAGACAGAGTAGACAGGTGCAGAGGCCATAGGGAGAGGCAGAGACCATCCAGCTCACTGAATTGGGTTAGTATTTCTTTTCAGATGCTCCATTTCAGCTAAGTATCAATTCAACTTGGTTAGAGGATCAAGATAGGGTTCAAAGTAAGTGGATCAGAGTACGCAGCAAAAGCAAAGGAAAGAGTTCTGTTCTAGAGATGTCTAAGGATGTCAGCTTGCTTCCAGAGACTAAAAAGAGTTAAGAGTAGCCTAGTCCAAGTTTGCCTTGTGTAGAGTTGAGCTAGAGAGAGAGTTTCCCCTTAGAGTAGTTTTAGAAGAGGAATTTCGGGGTCATAATTTTTATTATAGGGGAAGATTATAATAGCCCGATGTTAGAATGGTCTTTTAGGGCCTTGAATCGGGGTTAGAAGAGAGATTTCTTAGTTAGAAATTGGTTTCAGTGAGATAGGAGGGTAGAATTGTCTTTTATTGGCTTTATATACAACTTGTGGAAGGAGCACGACCGTGCGTTCTTGTGTGCATGCTTGTGCGTCCTTTTCTCGCCATGCACGCCCCTGTGTCTTGTATGTACGCCTGTGCATGCCTGCTGGTATATAAACTAATGTTTTTCCTCCACCCGTTTCAGTCAGCTTTTTCCTTTTCTTTTTTCTCTAGAAAACCCTAGCTTTTTGAGGGAGAGATTAGCCAGCTTTAGCAGCCATTCCAACCAAGATTCAGTCGAGGATAGAGAGATAGAAGATCTTAGCAGCTCCAGGTAAGTATTCCCTTACCTTTTCTCGTTTTTCTTGGGTTTGTGTTTCCTTGGTTGGATGTTTTCAGTGATTGATGCGTGTTTTTAGCTTATTAGCAGTGTATGTTGCATGCTAGTATGTTTGATTAGAAATGTGATGAGTTTTGGGTTGAGTTTTTGGTGTGATCTTGCGGGTTTCAGTCGTGGGTGTCGAAAGAGGGCTGGATGCACGCTCGTGCATCGTTCATACACGCTCATACATTCTGGTTTTGAGCAAGGTCACGACCGTGTATGCGAGCATGCACGACCAGCTTTTAGAGGGGGTCACGCCCGTGTACCCGAGGGTCATGGCCGTGCGTGAGCCAAGTGTGAGATTTTATCCAGAATTTTCAGAGCCTTCCATGGTTGGGCTGCACGCCTGGCACACGGCCTGTGCATCTGTATGCACGTCCATGTGTCCCATAGTGCACGCCCGTGCGCCTTAGTAAAATAAGAAAATGAGAAAAGAAAAAGAAATAAACAGAAATAAGAGAATAAGCAGAATTTCAATAACAAGAAAGAAAAGAGATAAGAGATAAGATTTTTCCAGAATTACGCTTTAATCTCCCAACAGAACGAGAAACTCATCACCAGACTTAAGCAGCGTAATCTAGTGATAGGTTACGATTAGAAAATAGAAGCATAATCAGAAACAAAATCAGAAAACAGAAATAAAGACAAGAACAGAAACAAAACAGTAACAAGAATAGAAACAGAAAACAGACAACATAACAGAAATAGAAACAGAAAGAGAACAAAAAACAGGAAAACATAACAAAAAGAAAAGAGAATTTAAAAGATAACATGTATAAATAGTATCATTCAATATAGCATGTTAAACAGTGTTTTCAGAAAAGGGATCAAGTGATCCATTTTATCAGTTTTCAGCATTCGGGGCTCAATATCCGAGTCAATTATTGAGGGTGAATTCGATGACTAGTATGGTAGGACATTTCAGCTTACTGGCACTTCACTGGTATGGTTTAGCCCACTTGGTCAGGATGTCGAATCCCTGTTTTTATCAGTCTGATCAGCATAGCAGGTATCTTTGGATATAGAGATTTCAGAAACAATTTTATTTAGTTTTTCAGTGTTTTGGGTCTTCAGATCCTAACATCAATTTTCAGAAACATGTTTTCAGAAAAAAAGGCCCAAGGGTAAATAACATTATTTCAGCATACCATGATACATAGTACATGGCGTGGCAGAACATACAAACAGTAAGATCAGAATCATGTAAGAATAGAAATAAAAGAAAGATAAAGCTACA
>JAJEJH010002066.1:0-12358 GCA_026122585.1 Anacardium occidentale
ACAAGATTGAACGAGATGCTTCAGAAGCGAGAGATTGGACACCGGATTACGGTGCATGACAATGCAACAAATGAAGCAATTTTAAAGAAAATAGTAGCAGAAAATTTGGGTGGAAAATTAAAGGGAGTAAATTATGAAAGAGTGAGTATATATAGAGGACATCCTTTGGTGAGAAAAGAGAATAGCTGCCATGAATCTGGATGGTTAATTAGGTTGCCAAATTCACTTGAGGAGCTCAAGAACATTGCTGGTAATCTTTTAACCTTTTCACTCTCAATTTTAATTCAGTTTGCATATTTATTGGATTTGTATATATTCAATTTCAAATGATTAGAAATATTTTTGATTATGCAGTTTTTATATGACTTGTATATATTCAATTTCATGTTTACTCTTTTACCATATGATTAGAAATTTTAATTCCGTCAAAAATGCTGAACAATTATACAGTGTTTCAATTGACATGGATAAAAAAAATATTAATTTAGTTTGTTAGTCACACAAGTGTAAATTTAGTGCATATTTTTTGGATACTTCTTACTTAGTAGAAGTTAAAAAGAACAGAAGAGCTAAATTTATAAGGGAAAAAAAATGACACCCTTATCTCAGAAGTCTTGTTCACATACAACTATCTTCATTACATTTTTTAATTAACTTATTTATTCTGAATATATTTTCCTTTCACCTAAATAGGTGAAAAGTTTGGGTTGGATGCAAGTACTGCAACGGTGACAAGTGAAGAAGGAGCAGAGATTGATTCAATTCAAGTGATCAGGGATAATGATAAGCTTTTCATAGTTGAAGATATAAATATCTCAATGTGATCTATTGAAATTATTTATTAATTAAATCCTTAGGAGCAGAAATTGATTCCATTAAAGTGAAATGAGATAACTATAAGATTTACATGGTTGAAGCTCACTTAGTTATAGTAAAGTGTACTAAATATTAAACTCAAATAGCCAATGGAAAGCTTTCTTATTAATCTTTCTTGGTTGAATGCTGAAGTATTTAGCATAAATGTGATAAAAAAGCTGTAAGCCTGCTCAGAGCCTGAATCGGCTCATTGGGGCTGTAATCTGATCTGAATTCATCCAGACTCCCATTTGATCAAATTTCATTGAGAAAGTTTCATAACACATGATTATTATTGATGAGCTCCCTTTTAAAACTGTTGAAGGTGAAGGATTTAAAACTTCGTAGTTGCAACTTAGATTTGAAGTTTTATCTCGCACTATAATTGCAAAAGATTGTTATGAGATTTTCGTAGAGGAATAAGAAAAGATAAAGAGTTTCTAGAAGACTCATTGTAATAGAGTTTGTCCAACTCACAACACCTGTATCGCATTACAAAGGTATATATATCTTATTGCTCTCATTTTATTGACAATAATTGGAATATGCATAATAAAATTCTTAATTTTTGTTGCAATCACTAGTCACAAAGGTCGTCAAATTGGAAAGACAATTAAAAAGTGCTTGCTTGGACGGATCAAACTTAGTCGAAAACATATTGCTCATATTTAAAATGTTGTGGATATGTTAGACAATCTCTATCTAGGTTGCAAAAATTCAAATCATATAGTGAGGAAAGAAAATTCAGAATAAGAGTTTATTATTTCTTGATATAACCATTAGGTGGAACTTAACTTCTTCTAATATGAATGTTGATTCTCATCACTTAACTTGCTTCATAGATTTGAATCTTTTCTTATCCCCTCTTGGTAAATTTGGAATGACTTTATTGATGTTTTCGGAAGCTTTGGACATCTAAAAATATTTTTCGAATGGTGAGAAGGTAATTTGTGGCAAATCGAATTTTAATAGAGCACAACAGAGGACAAAAACGCAAAAGGGATAGAATCTGCATGTTGTAGTATGCAAAAATCCTGAATAGCAACAGCGTGTCCGCCACAACATCATGTTGCGATGCCAGGTTTTTACTTGTGTGTGTGTGTGCACGAACTTGTGCGTTACCTTGTCACGTATGCAAGTGTGCTCCTGCAAACCTGTACACATTTGCGGGTTGTCTTTTTGCATGTGTGCGCTAGCTCACGCCTGTACACCTAACCTGTGCACTGTAGCATTTTTTTTGTATTTTTTTCTTTTTTCTAAATTGCACTAAGGGCAATTTTGTCATTTCTCTTGCATGTAAATGCCTATATAAACTTCCTCTATGATGTAAGAAACATTTTTTTTTATTTGAAGAAATTATTCCGAAGCTTGTAAGCTTTTACCCATTGAATTTTCTTATTGCTTGGTGGTGCTTGGATCTTCAATTTTCTTACCTTTATCCAATTCTTATTGCAAGGAAGAATTGGTGATGGTTGGGACAAGCTGGTGGAGCTTCCTTTAGGCTTGTTTTCTCATCTTTGCATGTTTTAATCCATTCCAAGTAAGTATTGCATGTTGGTGTTTCCTAGAGAATATTTCTTACTTGCTTGTTTGGTGGCTAGACTTAGCATTAGTTAAATGGTTGTTGATCATTTCTGGTATCAATGCTTTAGGTTATGGTGTAGTGAGTTTTATTGTGGAAGTTCACTTGAAATTTAAGGTTGCATTGAAGTCATTTCTTGTATGCAAATTCTGTGAAGAAGAATAAGAATTTATGTTGTAAATTTTCTTTCATTTGGCCAAAGGAAGAAGATAACCGAAGGAGAGAAAATTGATTCAAAAAAAATTGCTTGGCCTTGTAACCTAAATGGTTTTTGTCTTCACCTTCATCAATGTCATTCCTTGTGTCTTGTAGACTTACATAGCTAGCCACCCTAAGCATTTATTAGCCTAAATTTGTTGACTATATTGCCTCTATGCAACACACTTCCCACTTCACATCCCATCCATTTTATACTAATTGTACTTTTAACCTCTTTTTACTCCCATCATTATCCTAATTATTCTAATTAACCCTGAATCCACTTTCATTCTTAATTACCATCTTACCCTTACCACAAACTACCCAACCACCCTCACTCATCTAATCAAAGCCCAACTACAAGGATAAAACCCAATGCTTACACAACCAACTCAGTCGACCTAAACACTTACCTTTCTCAATTTATAATTCCTAGTAATACTATTCACATTCCTAGAGTTACTGTTTATAGTCTAAAAATACTATTCACAGATCTTAAATTTACTTTATTCCTATCCCAAATACTTTCCTAACCTATTATAATCTCATTTAATTCATTTGATGACTATTAGAAGGAGTTCTCAATCCCTTGGAAGATTGGTGATATGAGGTTGGATAGTCAAATACAAGATTTGAAAGAAGAGTTGAGTGATAAAATTTAAGCCTTTACTAGAGTGATACAGGGAATGTCCCAAGACTTGGTTAAAGTGATCTAAGGCCAAAGATTTAATAATCAAAACCAAGCTAGAACACTTCCACCTCTAAGAGATGACCCTTCCATCATTCATCATAGAATCCAAGCCACTTACTATAGACAAAGGACCACAATTCGTAAAACTCCCCATGATGAAAGAAATTCCTTGTTTAGCGATTCTAATGATGAGCCCATACTTTATAAGAAAGGAAAGATGAGGGAAGAGGATAATGACTGTGGCTTGAAATTAGACATCCCTGAATTTAATGGTAATTTTAATCAGGATGTGTTTGTTGATTGGTTTAATAGTATTAACAGAATTTTTGAGCACAAAAGGTTTGATGATGAAAACAAATGTAGGGTAGCCACATTGAAGTTCAAAGGCTATGCCTTATTATGGTAAGAGAATGTGAAGAGAAAAAAATAGAGAGTAAGATCATGAGAGAAGTTGAAGAAGAGATTCCTTCTTAAAAACCACAAAATAGACCTTTACTTCAAACTCCATAACTTGAAAAAGGGAGACAAGAAAATGGAATATTATGTAAAGGAATTCAAAAAATTAAAGATAAAGAGTGACATACCTGAATAGAAGGAGCATACCATAGCCCGATTTATAGAAGACTAAAACAAAAAATAGCTCACAAGGTGGAGTTGCAATCTTATGATTCCTTCCATAATGTTTGTAACTTAGCCATGAAAGTGGAGAGGCATCTTAAGGCTATCAAGTTCATTACCTCTGAGAAGATTTTTAAAAAGAGTAGTTATTACAAGGGGTCTTTATCCTATACCAAGCCATATGTCTCACTTAAGGATTTGGGTAAGTTTTAGATTGTTGAACCTAGTAAGGAGAAGCCTAAAGTACATGATGAGGCTAGTAGAGATGTACTTAAGGCTAAAAAGTGCTTTAAGTGTCATCGTTATGGTTACTTCTAAGCCAATTTTCTTAACAATCAGGTTATGACCTTAGTGGAGATTGTGGTTATTGAAAAGGCTTTTCAAGATATAAAGGTTGCAAAAGATAATGAAGAAAAAGAACTAACTGATCTGGATTAAGGCAAGTTATTGGTTCCTAAAAGATTGTTGCATACCTAAGCCAACTCTCAAAATGATCAAAAGGAGAACTTATTTCAAACTCGGTGTACTATCAAAGGAAATGTTTGTTTGGTGATAATGGATAGTGAAAGTTATACCAATGTTGCTTCTATTACTCTTATGGAGAAATTAAGTTTACCAAACCTTGACCATACTAGACTTTATAAGCTTCAATGGTTAAGTAATGAAGACACTTTGTAAGTCACCAAACAAGTAGTGGTCCTCTTCTCAATTGGCAAAAAGTATATTGATGAAGTAGTTTATAATGTTATTCCTATAGATGCTTACAATTTATTGCTTGGAAGACCATGACCATTTGATAAAGAGGTGATATATAATAGAAGACTTTATACTTACTCTTTTAAATTCAGTAAGAAAACTATCACCCCCACCTTATTATCACCTAGCCAAACTATACCATAAACACCACCCAAAGCAAACACATCTCAAAAGAGTCTCTTCCTTAATGCTAACCAACTAAACAAAGCCTTCCAAAAGCATAAACTCATTATTGCCTTATTGGTGGCTGAAAGCAATATGCCTACAAATGAAACCACCACCTACCTATACCTAAAACCTTTGATAGATGAATTCCATTATGTCTTCCTTAATGAGCAACCCCATGGACTACCACAATTAAGAAGATTTGAGCACCAAATTGATTTAGAACTTGGTGCCATATTACCAAATAGGCCCGCTTATAGGTGCAACCCTTAAAAATCTAAAGAGTTACAAAGACAAGTTGAGAAGTTGATTGTTAAGAGGTTTGTAAGGGAGAGTATAAGTCTTTGTTTAGTTCCAGCTCTTATCATGTCTAAAAAGGATGAAACTTATCAAAGGTGTATTGGTAGTAGGGTCATCAACCAGATCACAATCAAGTATAAGTATCTTATACCTCAATTAGATGACATGTTAGATAAGCTTTATAATGCAAAGGTCTTTTCAAAGATTGACTTGAGGAGTGTCTATCATCAAGCAAGGATGAAAAAAGGGGATGAATGGAAGACAACCTTTAAGACCAAAAAAGGGGTATGAATGGTTGATCATGCTCTTTAAACTCTCTAATGCTCTAAGTACTATCATGAGATTGATAAATAAGGTACTTAAACCCTTCATTAGTAAGTTTTTTATGGTATACTTTGATAATATCCTTGTATATAGTAAAAGTGATATGAGGTTTTTTCATGGATTTCTTAAGTGTGATGGGTTCAGTTATGGAATATGGATGGTTCATCTTGGTGAAGTAGAATTCTTGTTATATTAAAGCCTTAGCTTTAGATAACTTTAGCTAAGTCTTAGGACATGCCATAGATGAGTCTTGTAAAGGTTTCAAATCTCTCATTCATTTTGACTTTGAGGTCAAGAATTTTCCTTCAATTCTTAGGTCTCCAACTTTCCAAAGTGGTAGGGTGATTGAGATGAATCTCTAATTGTCATTTGGGAATTCGATTAATGAATTGTACGGAAAAGTGCTTAAAGGTGGGAAATTATTGAATTTAATTTTTGAATTAAAGGTGAACAATAAATTATGGGAGTTAGATAGTAATTTTGAATGATTGTTTTGGTGAAAGGCAAGCAAAAATTGAAGAGATAAGCTAAAAATAGTGAAATTTAGCCACCGTGATAGTGATTTATAGGTGTGAACAATAAATTTGAATCAAAGAATAGTATTTTTTTAATAATGGTGAGCAAAGTGTTAGAGCCAAAAGTGTTCAATTGGATATAGGTTTAATGTGTTTATAGGCTTGTAATTGGTTATGGGCTTAATTTGTAATGTAAGGGTATTTTGGTGAATATGGTTAGGGATATTTTGGTAAATATAGCTAAGGGTAGATAAATAAATTGTGCAATGTAAGGTGAACTGTGGAGGCAATGAAGGATTAGGGTTAAGTGGTGTTTTGGTAGGCTAATGAGATGTGTTTAGTGAGTGTTTAGTAAAATGCTAAGGTGGAAATGTGTTTAATAGAATGGTGAGTGAGGTTAGGAACATTAGTGTACTTTGTGTAAAGAAAAGTGTGGCTAGAGTAGGTGCATTAATTATTGGAAGGCAAGACATAAAAGGATGGCAGTTTTAATAAGGAAATGTTGACTAAAATTTCTCCCATAGATGCAACAAATTCTGGCCAACCAGGACAATGCAACTTCCATTCAAAAAGAAGGATAAATTCCGGCTACTTCACTTTAACACTTCAATTTATTGCAGTCACCAAATCACAACTACAACTTCAACCTAGAGTTTTAATACTAAATGACATATAACCACCTCCAAATCCAACACAAATCATACACAATAAGCTAACCAACAAACATTAACCAAGCTTTCACAATTCAGCCAAGCTAGAAACATAGAAACAAGGCTTTTTCTTCACACAACACAAAGATCAAAGTGAATTTACTTGAAATTAAATATGCAAAAAGGGTGATTCAAGCACAAAGGAAATCATCCATCAATTTAAATCAAGTCCACCACTAATCCCCTTGCAAGAATTGGATAAAGGAAATGAAAAACATAGAGAAAAGTTCTCTAAGTCACAAAGTGTTTTTATTTAAAATATTCATCATGTCTAAACTTTACAAATGAAAAAGATAGGCTTTTTTATGAGAGATACAAGGCATGATAAAATTATGAAAATGACCAAGCTTCAATTGCATTTAAACATGTTACAATGCATTATTAAAACTAAACTGCCACTTGTTATCAACTTTGCAAGCATGTTTTTACCCAAAAAAAAAAAAACTTTGCATGCATGCATGCATTAAATGATACTAACTTTCGTTAACTTAAGGAATTGTTGTACTTTATCGTAGCAATGTATCTTAATCTCTTCTTTGGATCATGTTGCGTCCAAATTTTGAAATTGGGCTAAATGGGCTTCTTAGCACATGGAGTTGATGCATTAGGCTAGCCTTGCATGGATAGAACTCATTCTTGCTACACTTGAAGGCTTGGGTCGAGACTTTCTTTGTTTGGGCCGGCTTTGTGCTTTCTTGATCAACTTGGATGAGTTGGTGGATCTTAGACTTGCTTATCTCACTATTTGAATGATCAAAGGAGTTGGTTGTCGAAGATGATCCCTTGAAGCTTAATATGGCTGAATATGACTCCTTGTTGCTTGCTTAGGATGTGCTTGTAATTCCTAACTCCTTTTTGTGTTCCATTTTCAAACCAAGTGTGTTAGAATTTGGATAAGTGATATCATTTGTCAATCGAAATTGCAAGTATGTTAAGACTTGCAATTTCATTAGATATGTTAGTAGTCTTGTTTGTAAATGGTTTATGTACAAACATATCAAAACACGTACCTTTGGGTCCATATTCCCTCTAAGAGTATGTATTTAGAGAAAGGTGTTACTCGAGGTATAGCATCCTAGATTCAGAAAAGCCCTTAGGAAAAGAGTTTTGTGGTTAGAAATAAAATCCAGAAATAGATTGAGAGTCTAGAAGAGTTCAGAGGTGAGTTAGTAAGTTTCCAGAGTCTGTGTGGCTTTCGTATGATTCCTTTAGGGAGGATTCGATCATGCGAATGCACAGAAAGTGAATTAAGTTTATTTTCCCATGTGCACGCCCGTGCAAGTGCATGCATATAAAAGAGAGCCGAGAGATTTAGTCATTTTTCTCACCCAGCTTTTATTTTAGCAAAATTTCTCTCTTTTTCAGTAGCTCCCAACCTTAGAGAAGAAGTGCCGCCTCCAGTAGCTCCCAATCTGGTGAGAGAGCCAAGAGAATAGTTTGATAGAAAGGTTTCCAACCGTAATGGCAAGAGGTAAGTATTCGCTTACTTCTCCTTGTGTTTCCCAGCTAGCTTTGATGAAATGTGATGCTTGAATGAGTTCATTGCATGTTGATGAGCTTTATGCATGCTTATATGATGATGATTGTTGCTTGAGATGCTGAATTTTCCATCTATGAACCATGCATGCATGTTGATTGAGTTTTGAGAGAGAATGAAGGTGCTTCCATGGTAGAATTCTTGTGAATTGATGCATGTTGAATTGGATACTTGTATTGTGCTATTTGAAGTGATGAGAATGTGTGTTAGAAGCTAATTTGGAATTAATTGAGAAATGGTTGGTGAATTATGCATTTTCAGATGGGTGTTCTTGTTGAAGAACAAGACACACGACCGTGTGCCTGCATGGCACGGCTGTGTGCCTTTGTTTTCCCAGGAACATGCTCGTGTGCACGCTATATACACGGCCAAGATTACAGACACACGCCCGTGTGTCCTGAGGGACACGACCTTGTGCAAGCCTTTTTCATGAAAAATGTCTAGAATTCCAGTAGCATGCACTGTCAGCCGCACGACCAGTGCACGACCCCGTGCATCTGGGCACATGCCCGTGTGCCTTAGACCTGCACGCCCGTGTGTGACCCCTGCACGCCCGTGTGCCTTGTCCACATGCCCATCCATCAGCAGATTTTCAGAAAAAGCATGAAATTGAATTATAAAAGCATGGAAAATCAGTTTAATGACTAAAATGCTTCAGATAAGCATCAGATAAGCAAAGATTTAGATAATAAAGCTGCATATGTATATCACAGCATGACATGCAACATGAGAGAAGATCAAGAGATCCGAATTCAACAGTTTTCAGTATTCAAAACTTGATGTACGGGTAAGAGTATAGATGAACTCGAGGGGGCATCTGTGAGATTCAGCTTTCTGACACCAGTCAGGTTATTCAGCATTTCAGTTTCAGCCTTTTGACATTAGTCAGATCGTCAACACTCCAGATTCAACTTTCTAGCCAATAACTAGACTATTCAGCCCACATGGCCAGGATGTCGAATCCCTGTGTTCATCAGTCTGATCAGTACAACAGGTACCTTTAGGTACATACAGATATTCAGATATTCAGATGCATGCATCATCAGTCATTTTCAGTTTTCAGTTAGCATGACATGACATACACATCATGATATGAATAATAATGATATTAGTAAATGAATGAGATTCAGATTAAGCAGTTTCAGATTCCAGCAAGTGACTAGATGTATGAATAGGGCCAAGGCCAGGTATGTTTGTGATTGTATGTTGCTTGTTTGGGTTGAGGGAAGAGATTTCATTTGTGTGGACAGATGAGTGTGAGACACGATTCCAAGAGCTTAAGCAGAGGTTGACCAGTGCTCTAGTATTGGTACTACCTCAGGAGGGGGTAGAGTTTGATATCTACACAGATGCATCCCATCAGGGGATCAGTGTAGTTCCGTAGAGTGGTAGGGTCATTGCCTATGCCTCTAGGCAATTGAAAGACCATGAGTTGAGATATCCTACCCACGACTTGGAGTTAGCAGCAGTTATTTTCGCCTTGAAGATTTAGAGACATTATCTATATGAGGTCAAGTGCAGCATCTATTTAGACCATAAGAGTCTAAAATATTTCTTCACCCAAAGAGAGCTTAATATGAGACAGAGGAAATGGTTAGAGTTGGTGAAGGATTACGACCGTGACATCAGATATCACCCAAGGAGAGCCAATGTAGTGGTTGATGCCTTGAGTAGGCGGGTGACCTTATCCAGTCTTTCAATTCAGAGAGAGTTGCAGTATGAGATTGCCAGAGAGTAGATTGAGATAGTGACTGCGGGTTTCTCCAGACTTCAGATCAGATCCTCACTGTATGATGAGATCAGAGACAGTCAGATGTCAGATGAGTGGACTCAGAGTATGCTTCAGAGGATGTCAGAGAGATCAGTACCAGACTTTGAGTTCAGAGATGGGATCTTGAGATTCAGAGATAGAGTTTGTGTGCCACAGAGTTTAGAGTTGACATAGAAAATTTTATCAGAGGTGCACAGTGCGGTGTATTCAGCACACCCAAGCAGCACTAAGATGTACCAAGATCTCAAGAAAAGTTTTTGGTGGTCAGGCATGAAGAAGGACATAGCAGATTTCGTTTCTAGATGTCTGATATGTCAGCAGGTAAAGGCAGAGCACCAAAGACCCTCAGGATTACTTCATCCTTTGAGTATTCCTGAGTGGAAGTGGGAAGACATTTCGATGGATTTCATTTCGGGTCTTCCCAGGGTTCAGAGAGGATTTGATGGTATATAGGTAATTGTAGACAAACTCAGCAAGTCAGCTCATTTCCTGTTAGTCAGACAAGGCATGTCTATAGATCAGTTGGCACGACTGTATATCAGAGAGGTAGTCAGACTTCATGGTGTTCCCAAGACTATAGTGTCAGACAGAGATTCCAGATTTTTGTCAGCTTTCTGGAGATCATTGTAGAGAGCCTTGGGGACCAGATTGTAGTTCAGTTCAGCATATCACCTTCAGACAGATGGCCAGACTAAGAGAGTTAATAAAATTTTGGAAGATATGCTGAGAGCTTGTTGTATGGACTTCCAGACTGATTGGGTAGAGTTGCTTCCTCTTATAGAGTTTACATATAATAACAGCTATCAGACGACTATTCAGATGGCTCTGTTTGAGGCATTATATGGTTGGAAGTGTAGATCTCCTCTTCATTGGGATGAGATTGGAGAGAGAGATTCTCTGGAGACAGTTGTGGGTCCAAAGATAGTTCAAGGGATGATTGAGCAGATTAAGATCATCAAACAGAAAATAAGACAGGCCCAGGATCGACAGAAGAACTATGCTAATTTGAGACGCAAAGAGATTGAGTTTTTAGTGGACGACAAAGTTTTTCTGAGAATTGCACCTTACAGGCACGTTCTCAGATTTGGTAAGAAGGGGAAGTTGACCCCTAGATTCATTGGTCCCTACGAGATACTTGAGAGAGTGGGGACAGTTGCCTACAGACTTGCATTGCCAGCCAGTATGGACAGAATCCATAACGTTTTTCATGTGTCTCAGTTAAGGAAGTATGTGAGAGATGAGTCTCATGTGCTTCAGTTTTCAGATGTGGATCTTGCGGAAGATTTAAGTTACCAAGAGCTACTAGTTCAGATTTTCGACCATAAAGTCAAGGTTCTCAGAAATAAAGAGATTCCCCTTGTGAAGGTCTTGTGGCACAACTAGAGAGTGGAGGAAGTCACTTGGGAGGTAGAGTCTGAGATCAGGGATAGGTTCCCAGAGTTATTCAGGTAAATTTTGAGATCAGAATTTTTATAAGGGGAGAGGAAATGTAGTATCCTAGATTCAGAAAAGCCCTTAGGAGAAGAGTTTTGGGGTTATAAATGAAATCTAGAAATAGATTGGGAGTCTAGAAGAGTTCAGGGGTGAGTTGTAAGTTTCCAGAGCCTGTATGGCTTTCGTATGATTCCTTTAGGGAGGATTCGATCATGCGAATGTGCAGAAAGTGAATTAAGTTCATTTTCCCATGTGCACGCCCGTGCAAGTGCATGTATATAAAAGAGAGCCGAGAGATTTAGTCATTTTTCTCACCCAGCTTTCATTTTAGTAAAATTTATCTCTTTTTCAGTAGCTCCCAACCTTAGAGAAGAAGTGCCGCCTCCAGTAGCTCCCAATCCGGTGAGAGAGCCAAGAGAATAGTTTGATAGAAAGGTTTCCAACGGTAATGGCGAGAGGTAAGTGTTCGCTTACTTCTCCTTGTGTTTCCCAGCTAGCTTTGATGAAATGTGATGCTTGAATGAGTTCATTGCATGTTGATGAGCTTTATGCATGCTTATATGATGATGATTGTTGCTTGAGATGCTTAATTTTCCATCCATGAACCATGCATGCGTGTTGATTGAGTTTAGTGAGAGAATGAAGGTGCTTCCATGGCAGAATTCTTGTGAATTGATGCATGTTGAATTGGATGCTTGTATTGTGCTATTTGAAGTGATGGGAATGTGTGTTAGAAGCTAATTTGGAATTGATTGAGAAATGGTTGGTGAATTATGCATTTTCAGACGGGTGTTCTTGTTGAAGAACAAGATGCACGACCGTGTGCCTGTATGGCACGGTCGTGTGCCTTTGTTTTCCCAGGAACACGCCCGTGTGCACGCTGTGTACACGACCAAGATTGC
>JAJEJH010002067.1:0-12331 GCA_026122585.1 Anacardium occidentale
TAAATTTTTTATAAATTTTAATATATTTTTTATATATATAAATATTATTTTATATTTTTATAAATTTTAACTCTAAAATGACAAATTTACCCCTTAACTTACTGTTGACTGTTAGATTTAACAGTCAAGGGTGGGATTTCGAGCTTTTAAAAGTGAGCGGGTGGGACTTTGTCCCCGCCTCAAACTATGGGTGGGAAAATGTCCTTTGGCCTTATTCAAAATATTAACCTGTTAACAAAAAACGTAGGGGCGAACAGAAGATCCCAGTTAAACCAAAACAATTGGGATTCGGTTTCAATTCTAATTCAGAATCAACATTTATGGTGTCGATTATAGTTTATATTCTTAAAAATCGATGGATCTAATTTTAATTTCAGTTATAGTTTTGGATTGATTGAACCAAAATTGAAACTTAAAAATTGAATCCAAGAGATAAATCGGGGTTTTAAGGTTGGGTTTTTTTTTTAAACATTTTTTTCTCTAATGTTTTGATACGATGAATTAGTTACTTACTAATTTTAGATTCGAATGATTTTTTAAATAATGTAGTGCCTATAAAAATTATAAATATATATTTAATGTATCTTCTTATAGATGGCTTTTTAAACATTTTTGTAATTTTATGTTTGATATATGATAATTTTTTAGATAATTTGATATATGAAAATTATGTTTTGATACAAAATCAATTAACTATTTATTTGACATCTTAAAAAAAAAAAAAAAAAGAAGACAATTTTAAACATATTTACAAATAAAACTTACTTTTGGTGCTCAAAATCAGAATTGAAACCGAGATTTCAGTTCAGATTTTGGATCCTGTTGTCACAAGCTCTGATTTCAGTTTAAAAAATTAAGAATTGATCAATTTTTGGTTTTATCTTTTATTCTTACGTTTTTTACAATGTACCTGAACTCCTTCACCCTTAAAAAAAATTTGATTATTAGTTAATAAAAATTACTTATTAGTTATATTAGAGTAAAATACAAATAAAATGACCTATTATGAGGGTAAAATATAAATTATTAAAAAATTTAAAAGTTTTTAATTTTTGAAAATTATTGGGGGTTTTTTTTTTTGAAATCTTAAAATGAATTTTTAAAATCTTAAAAAAGTTTGAAGCATTTTTAAAACTTTTAAAATTTGAATGATTTTTTTAATAATTTAAAAAATAACAATTAAGAAATATAAAACAAGTTATAAATGTAATTATTATATCATAAACTATTGATATTATAAGATATTTTAAAAAGATATGAATATTTTTAAAACAAAAAATTATTTATTTATTTTTAATAAATTTTAAAAATAATATTTATAATTTAAATATATTTTTATTATAATAGTTAAATAAAATAATATAAATATCTTTTATCCATTAAATTAAATAGTAGATTTTTGATTGAGGGAGGGAAATTTAGTTTTTTTAAACTTATGGAAAAAAAGGGGTCATTTTATCAAATCTTCGGTGAAAAACAGTCTTTCCGCCTTTTAAAAAATGAAACGTGGATTCGGCACCAAAATTTCCCTCCAGAATCGGCCTCTTCGAACAAATAACAAAATTTTCATCGAACACCTAACTCAATGGACGACGTTGATCGGCTGTTTCAATGCTTCAAATGCGGCGTTTCTCCTCCACGTAAGCTCTTGTTTGATAGAAATTCACAATTAGGGCTTTGATGTGAACTGTAATGTACAATATTGGTTATTGATCGAGTGTCTGTCCACGTGTTTCTTGGATTGCGCTCAGCGTAGTTCAATTTTATGATAGTTAAAGTGAAAAAAACTTTAATCTGTATATAATATTCCAGCATCCGAACTCGAATACCGGTTACTGAATTTTGATTATGAATGCACTTCAACCGTTTGATTGTGTGAGTTGCTGCACCATTTTAATTGTGCTTGAAAGATGCTGTGTTCTTAATTAGGAAAAAAACGAAAATAAAAATTAATGATTGGATTTTGGTGTTGTTGATGAATTCTTAGCATCTGCCATGCTAGAAAGAAAAAGAAGAAAAATCAAACCGAAGCAAGAAGGCACAAAGCATGAAGTGACTTCAGGTACTCCATCAACAGGCCGTAGGAGAACAACTGAATCTGATGTAAAAATCTGCCCGGAAAAAGTAAGTGCTGGCGAGCTGTTTTTTTTCTTCATTAATGATTTCTAGTGTCAAATTAATGATTCTAGTTAAGTCTTTGAATTCTCAAATGTCATTTGTTTTCTAGAAGAGATCTTGTGTAATTGTATGTTGTATGAGAATCATATTCTGCGACTTGAAGCAAATTTCTATGATGATACACTCTTCTTCCATTGAAGTAATGAAAATTTGCTTTGTCGAGTTAACAAGGAGTAATGAAAGTGCTATAAATCCATCCTTGATGTTTACCCTTTTGGTTTCTTTTGTAGGAGGTTTGATATTTTGTCAATTGCAGAGTATTGATTGAATTATACATTGTTATTTTTTTAGCTTGGTTTGCCAATGGTTAAAGCGAACAAATCTAGCAGTGGCAAGCAGATATCTCCTGTTGTATTTTATGGGACTCCACATGGTGTGCCTCCAAAAAGACCATTGAGCTTATTGCGATTGTTGCATGAAATACGTGTTGATCTCTCTGAAGAGGATAAATCAGATTCAAGGTATTTTTTCAGCTAAGCTTCTACTGTTTACTGCTTCAAGCATTTTTCAATATTATTACGTAATTGGTCTCTGTTCACTTTAGTGTACTTTTAAGGCTATTACCTGCCTCTAATTATATGTTTGCTCAGGAAGGAAGTATGGGCTACCTTTCCAAGGCAAGATGAAGCAATGAAGTTTGCAAGAGGTCATAAAAATGTACATATATACAGCTATCAAGATCATTTCAATGGACAGAGAAGGTTTCTTGTTTCGACATATAAGGAATTCTGGCAGAGGTTTCTTTATTATTATTCTTTGTCTAATTATACATCTCTGTCATCAATTAAGGAGCTTTATTTTATTCTCTCGTGCTGATTCTTCAAATTTTAGGTACAAAACCATGGACCCAAAATTTCGTCATCATTATGAAGTGATTCAGGAGGTGAAATTTGCTAAATCCCTTCTACAAATGAAAGCACTTGTATGAACACAAACACATTCATATAATAGGAATTAGTGATTATATTCTAGTCGAGACATGATTGATCGATCTTGCAATACTATAGAAAAGGATCCATGAGTAACAGTTTCCTGTTCCCTTCTATGTAATACATATTTTGTCTATCAAAAGTAGTACATTAATTGGGAGACATGAAAAGTATGCCAGAAAACAGCAAAAGGTTTGACAATTTAAGATGATGCAAGATCAGGATTCTAGAAACAAATTCCTTTAGCGTTTCATCGTCAATACACTCAGGGCTATTGTGTGCTTGACTCTATTTATGAAGAAAGCTAATATTTATGTGTCTGTTCTTATACTTTGACGATGGTTGCTTCCAGGGTTTACCATGTCATCTTTACTTTGATTTGGAGTTCAATAAGAGAGATAATCCTGAAAAAGATGGAGATGAAATGGTTGATTTGTTGATATCCATCACCCTAGAAGCATTGCTTGACAAGTACTTTATTGAAGGAAATGAAGATTGGATAATAGAGCTTGATTCCTCTACTGCAGGTATGATATTCTACTTGGTACATAATATTTATTTCATTTTTGTTTGAAATATCTTCTACATTTGATTACACATTAGTAAACTGACATTTAACTCGAGAAGTATAGACCTTTGCATTGTTTTCCGGCGTGGGCTTTGTGGTGGTGAAAATCAATTAAAAAGTCTAATGATACTTTTGTACAGAAAAGTTCTCTCGTCATTTGATTATTCGCATGCCAAAGACTGCTTTCAAGGACAACTCACATGCAGGTGCATTTGTTACTGAGGTATCTTATACTATTGTCTACTTTGTAGTAAAAATAGTTGTGTAATTATTCTAACTTCCATCTAAAGATGGCTGTTGAAACTGAATTATTTCCTTCTTACAATTCATTTTTGAGTATCTGGTTTGAATTTACTAAGTACAAAGCTACACAAATCCTACTTTCTCTGTAGCTTCTTTGTGGGGCTGCAAGAAAAGGATTCTTCTTTAGTTGGAGTATTTTTTTCCTCTAGAGATATCAACTATCATCCCTAAGTGATCACATTCCATCAGATATGTTCTCGGATAAAAACAGCAAGAGAAAGAGATGCAAAATTTGAAAAGCTGTTCATAAAGAAAGATTCGAGCTCTGCTGAATGCCCAAGTCAACTTTTTGTGGACACTGCAGTGTATTCCAGAAATCGTTGCTTTCGTTTAGCTATGTCTTCGAAGGCAGGGAAGAATTCTTTCCTTTTACCTACTGGACGTTTCAGATGTAGGGGCATGGTATGATATTTTTGTATTAAATTTTTTTTATTGTTATTTTAGGAATTTCCTTTCTTCTTTCTTCAAACATAGCTAAAGTTTTAATTACCAAAAAAAAACATAGCTAAAGTTTGTACGGTAGTTCTATTGCTGCTCTATGGTGCTCTTACCTCCAAACAAGAAAGCTGTATCGCTTCTCAAAAATAGAACTCAATAATATTAATTATTGCTCAATTTCACTCCTAGATACAGGATGAGCCTTATGGGTTTGAGATGATGCGATCAAGGGCATGCTGAGTTTTGACCATGACATTTATCATCCTCATTACTGTTTTTTTTTTCTGACTCTTTGGCTTGAAATAATTAAAGATATGCCGCTAACAACAGTGTGAAGAAGACATGTTCATGGCATCTTTGATCTGCCATATGGATGCTGATTGCGAGAAACTTTTAGTCTGCAAATTGGAGTTAGATTGTGTTAAAACCCTGCAATTTGATACAGAGGTTTGTTCAGACTGCTTTAGTTTCACTGTTGAGCTACCTCATTGCATGGATAAGCTATAGTTCAAATTTCTCCAGAAGATTGTACCTTTTGGATATCAATATAACCTATCCATAAATGACTTAATTCTTTTCTATTGCAGCTACATAATAATATTGGAAAATATTGTCGCACTTCTCAAGAATTTGCATTGAGTTCCTGCTCAAATGATGTGCCAGCCACTTCCATCATGGGAAAGTCACCATTCCCAACTTTGGACCAATTTATAGAATGCATTGCATCCATTGGAGATGTATCTGGTACCATCTTTCAATCTCTTATTATGAAATTTGGACTTCACACTAATAGTTGAACATGTTCTGGATGAAGAAATCTAAAGACCCATTTCTCATTTGGCTGATTAAATGATTTTGGGCTTCATCATTTATCCTATTCTTATTGTTAATTAGTGGTAATATTAGTTCTAATGTTTCTAGCTAGTTATGTTATGATGTGGAGAAATAGTGTCCAGTGGAATTCAGCTTCAAATTTAGTTGATTTTCTTTCGTTGGTCAAGAGGGGTTTGGTTTCAAACTTATTTGTGTTTGGTTTCAAACGTATTTGTGTATATATCAATCAATGATGTTATGTATACTTATAATGAATATCAATTTGGATATTAATAATAATATGTTATCATATGATTAAGTGTTATTTTATTCTTAATTTAAAATCATTTAATCACATAATAACACATAATCATCATTAATACTGAAATTAGTATTCATTATAAATATATATACTTTTATTTCTTTTTTTAGGTTGTTTATACTCTAATAACAAAGAAAAAGTGTGTAAACAAAACCGTATGGATATCAAATAATATTTTCTCACAATTCTTGATCACAACCTTATTAATGAGTTGCTGAAATACAGGAAAAATAAGGAGTTGGTATTGGTTCTCAGAGTATGGATTGATCGTCTACAGTATGTCAAGAAATAGATACTGTGAGCGAATTGGAAGGCAGCATAAAAGCAATCATGGTAAATTCTATATTCATGTCTGTTAGTTATACACATATCACTACACTGTAGATTTGTTTAACTAATTAAACTTGTCAATAAGAGTTCCTAATTTCTTTTTTTCTGAAGTAATCCTCAACTTTTCCTGTAATCTTCACTTACCATAAGCTCTCATCTGATGATGTGACTATCAGGACGATGTTTGCAATAGGGCCGGTTTTTAGGGCCCCAAAAAATAGAGGATTTTATATTAAATTCGTACAATATATTTATATTATTAGAATATCATTAAAATAATTATTATTTGAAGTCACAGATATTATTGAGTTTGCAATTAAAAGCTCTGCATTGCCTAGCACTTCTGTTTGTTTTGCATGTAAGGCACTGCTAATACAGAAAAACTTTTTACTTGTTCAGTGATGTATGTTGTTGATTTGAGAAGGGCTGTTTATTACCAGAAATGCTATGATCCAGATTGCAGAGGTACAGGATCATTTATCACTTTTTAAATCTTCTCAGTCAGGGATGATGAATTTGAAATCATTTTTTAATGGAGTAATAGTATTTTCACCGAAAATAGCACGCTGAATCCGTATATAATGACGTGACACTATTTGATTGGCTGTTATTGAATTCACGTATCAACAACAGCCAATTAGATTGTGTTATGTCATTGCACGAATTCGATGTGTTATTTTCGATAAAAATATTATTTTTCTTTTTTTTTTATGGAATCAGGTTACCGGTCTCCTCTTCGTCCAATTCCAATGGATAGCATCCCTGATTCTATCTACTCCTCTGGTTCGGAACCAATGATGCAGCATGGAGGCTTGACAGATAATAATATGGAATACCAGCTTGTGAACAGTTACAGGGAACTGGATATGAGTTTCTATGATGAAGACAATACAGAGAGCTGTAATAAAGATTCTTGGTGGACTGAAGCCATAAATCTTGCCAATGACATTGAGAACAACCATAAAACATGTGACATCAGCGATCTGGTTAGTGTACTTATATAGTTATTTTATAGCCATTTTAGTTCATCTCATTGTCCCTTGTATATAGTGGTGTAACTCAGAGCTAAGCTTGAGTCGCACAAGTTCAACTCTCAAGTCAAACTCGAGCTTATGGATGGTTAGTTTAGTGGATTTGCGAACTCACAGTTTGACTATAATTAAATATCATAACATTTTAAAAGTTTTAAATCTTCCATTTATACTCTCAAGTCTTTTTTCTTGAATTTGAATATAGGGAGTAATTGAGAAATAGTAATTAAAAATTAAAAAAGATAATTGTAATTTTTTGAATTGAGCTCAAGTTAATCAATCTTGTATAGTTCAAGCTTGAGTCGAGATCTCAGCAGCTTAAAGTAATTTAGCTGAATTCAAGTTAAATAATACTTGATTCGACTCGATTATACATCTGGTTCTAAGTCAAAAGTAGCAATAAGATTTATTTTTCCTCAAAGTGAGCTGTGGTGAAGTGGGAAACTAAGATCCAACTACGTTCTGTGAACCATAGAATTTTTTTTTATTTTTTTTGATATCTGTAGAATTTTTTTTTATTTTTTTTGATATCTGTCTCTTACATGTTATAATCAGGTGAACGTGGATGATGATGAAGATGATAGCTGGTGGATGGCTGTTGAAAAGACTGCATCTCAGGCTGAGCTAATAATGAACTTCAATTCAGAGTAAGATAAACATTCAAGCTTCTGACTGGTGGCTGATACAGAAAAGGTCAAAGTTGTGAATCACTCAGATGAAAGTTAGCTCTGGAGATGGAAGGAGAAGGCAACGAGAACTCCCGGGGGAAGTTAAATAACAAGTGAAATATGCAGTTGTAAAAATGTGGAATTGCATCGAATAGAAGTTTTGTATTCATCTTATCTTGTACAAAGGCTAAACGTGTTATATGTACAACACAAGAGCTAGCAATTTTAATGTTTTCATATCCAAATTCGAGTTTTAAAGATTATTAAACTAATAAATTTGAATAATTTAATTCAAATTGATAAAAATAATATTAATTACTAAATATTCGTGAAAATTTAGAGGGTTACAAAAAAATTTGATTTATTTTGTTAAATTCAAGTTTGATTTTATTAAACTCTTTAAACTCGATTCAATTTTTTATTATCTCTCAAATTCAAACTCGTCTAAATTTAAATTCAAATTAATTTGAATCCAGTCTTATATGACCTGTTCTGATTGCTTTTTTTTTTCTTTTTTTTTTTGAATTTTAATTCAAGTTTTCAGATTAAGAGTTTTTTTGTCAATTTAAAATGAGCTTTGTTTTCCAGTTTCCCATTCTTAATAGAGAGATAAATCTTAGAAATAAATTTTCTAATACAAGACCTGAGAAGTCACAAGGTATATAACGCCGAAGTCTTGGTCTCCCTAGCCATTTTCTCCTCCGAACTGCTCAACCCAGCTCCTCGTTTCTCTCGTCAATGGCTTCCAATGATTCAAACCTCTATACAGGCAAGCCAATCTTCATCTCAGCCGATTCACTCCACTCAATCCTAACCCACAAATCTCTTATCCAACATTTCCAATCTTCTCTCCCGAAAGTCTCACCTACAGTCCAGACACCGATCCGTCAAAGCTACGACGTTTCACCTTCCTCCTCTCTCCTTCTGATGCCCTCCTGGTCTTCCTCCCCTTCTTTTCCTTACATGGGTGTTAAACTTGTCACTTACTTCCCCCAAAACTCCACCCTAAACTTACCGGGAATTCATGGAAGTTACGTGCTCTTCAGCTCAACCACCGGCCAAACTCTTGCCTCCATGGATGGCACCGTGTTGACTCTCTACAGGACCGCATGTGTATCAGGCTTGGCGTCGAAGATCTTGGCGAGAAGTGACAGCAAAGTCCTTGTTATGATCGGTGCAGGCGCTCTGGCTCCCCATTTGATCAAAGCCCACTTAGCAGCCCGACCCAGTTTGCAGAGAGTGATAATCTGGAACAGAACGATGGAAAAAGCCAGCGATTTGGTTGCGGATTTTCGGAGAAGTGGTGAATATCAAGGGTTGTGTTTTGAAAGTAATGAAAAGTTGGAGGAGATTATTGAAATGGGTGATATTGTGAGCTGCGCAACGAATTCTGAGGTGGCATTGGTGAGAGGTGAGAAATTAAAGGAGGGAGCTCATCTTGATTTGGTGGGATCGTTTAAGCATAGTATGAGAGAATGCGATGATGAGGCCATTAGAAGAGGGAGAATTTTTGTGGACAACGAAGGGGCATTGGCTGAAGCTGGTGAACTTGTTGGTGCTTTTGAAAGAAACGTGATTAAAAAGGAAGATATTGTGGGAAATTTGGTGGAGTTGATTGATGGGACAAAAACTGGAAGGAACGATGATAAGGAGATCACAGTGTTCAAGTCTGTTGGCTCTGGAGTAGTGGATGTTCTTGCAGCCCAGATGGTATATGAAAATTTTCAAAAACTTGGTATGAATGATTAGAGTCAGAAGTCATTGATACGTTCAGTGTCCAAATAATGTACTCGATTGATAAGTTCATATGCTATGATGATAAGTCATTTTGTTATGTCTGCCTGTTTCTTTTTTTGTGGCTTTGTATTGATTCTGGAAATAGTAGGTGATTAAGCTGTCTCTCTGCACTATTCTCTGAAGTAGCCTGTAAAGTGAAATTTATCGCCACCCATAAAACAATTTCCCTACGTTGGATATTCAACTTAGAAAACAGATTGAAACATAGCAAGCAAAATGATGTAAGTGACTTCCAAGAAAACTTTAAGTCTGCCTGATATTATGCTTGGCCGGTATCATCCAAATTATCTAGATGGTAAAGAATGTGACGACGAAACATGGGTGGTTCGATAAACAAGTCAAATATTCAGTGATGCTCAAACATAATATTATGACTTAAGTAAATCATCATATGATATGAGCAGCCATATAAGAAGAACGTACCAAGTTATTGGTATCGTGGTGATATGGGCAGAGACTTGCTCCAAAAGTGGAGAATTCACGAATGGAGCCATGTGTGATACAAACTAGTCAGGAGCTGGTGCGACTCTCGTGTAAGACTGACCCTCAGAAGTGAATGTGCTCAGAGGTGCTGCATAGACAGTTCTATTATGCCAAACTTGTGACAGCAGGAGGGTATTAAAAAGGAGGACATATAAATATGCTGATTTCTACATTCATGCGTTTAAAAAGTCATCCATCATTTGAAATTTTGAGACAATTCAATATGATACCTCAATAACAGTTCTAGTAGTTTCTGCATCTGTTAGTCGAGCATCTCCACTATTCTCTGATGTTGAATCTGCAATGTACTCAAAAGGATGATACCGTGGACTCCTATTCTGCTTCACTGGATCCGACTCTGAGCGCAAAGACTAGTTCATCTCGAGAAGAAGTTGCCATTTAGTCTTTGATATCTAGTCCTGCAAGTCAATCACCACATTCATTGCCATTTTAACATCTACAGCCAATAACACGATACTAAGAAACTAACAGTTTGTTTCTGAGTGCTTCTGAATGCTATCGAAAGCACTTCTACGATTCTCTTTATAGAGAAATACTCAGTAAGCACCATTTTAAACGAGAAATAAAGTACTTGATAAGCTATTTTTCATAAGCGCTCTTATTTTCTTCTGCAGAAAACACTTTCTACAAAAGCACTCTCAAATGTGTTCTTTAAGAAGTTGAAATTTTATTCTTCCAATGCTTCTGTGCATTGCAAAGACATTTTCGAGTCTGCTTTTACTAACTTCTAGCAATTAAATAAAGCGTACCAAGGCGTGCTGCAGCAACCAGAATGCACAAGCCAGCGTGAGGTGACGAGGACACCGGAAACTTCCTCCGAGGTAGAGATAGAACGAGAATCTACGATCGAGAATGTTTAGGGATTGTAAAATTTAAAGCTACGTTTGATTGCTGAGAAAATGTGAGAAAAGTAAAGGAGAAACTGAAAGTTTGAATGTTTATATAGACAACGAGAGAACTACGAGATATGGCAGAGGAGGAACAGAAATTAGCACCAGCAGGAAATCGGACGGCCATGGTTGATTCAATCATCACCATCGTTTTCTCAAATATTATCTCCCTAGCCCAGGATGATGTCCTGGGGGTATGAGGGGCGAGGAAATAATCGGATACAACAGTAAAACTTTTTTTTCACTACAATCGGGTTTAATTATTCTACACGTGGCAAGAGGTATTACTGTACGGAATTGAACATATTGTTTTTGGATGTCCAGGTAAAAACGCATCGTTCCACGTTTCAGCTGTTTGGTGCGATAGAAAATACAAGAGAAAATAAATTCGGAGAGAAAACAGGAAAAACAGAGAACAGACAAATATAGAAAAAAATAAAAAAATAAAAACTCATTCCCTCGAGTCACGCTCTCTGGTCTCCACGACATTTTCAACTTTCTCAGGATGCTTTGTTTGAGATACTCTTTGCCCATCTTTACTAAAAGTTTGGAATCATCCAAAATTTCCAAGTGTATCAGCAGCGTCGTGGTAAGGTTTATTTCTTAACGGAATTTGGCGTTTGATTTATTTGAAAGCAAGTTTAAGAGAGAAGTAAATGAAGTTAAATTTAGTATGAGAATCAGAAGGTTTTCGATTTCATAATTGGTGGTCATAGAGTTCCTGAATACCATATTAACTGTCTACAAAATTGTTAACATTTTTCAGGTATGTGCTGCAAAAGGTCCGAGACCAAGATATCCTCGGGTATGGAAAACAAGAAAGAGAATTGGGACAATCTCCAAGTCGGCAAAGCTTGTTACTTGTGTAAGTTATAATAATTTTATGCCTCTTTTAGTTTTTCTTCCGTTGTAGTTTTGGATGCGTATTACTTTATAATGAAATTGATAATTTTGAGATTGCGGTTTTGGCTGGTTCTAAATGTCTTGCCTAATTCCTAGTTCAATGAGTTCATTCCATACTGGACTGGACCCGAACAGGGTTATATACATTCTCATTATGCAAAGTGGTCGTCGGAGGGTATCTAAATAAATACTATGTTTCCATATGGATCCTTACGTTGGTACATTCCATTTAGGATTAGGAATATGTGTAATTGGACTTGCTTTTTACATATCTCTTGTTTGAGAAGTAATCACGGTAGCTGAATTTGATGTAATTTTTGTGTCTGGGGATGATATTTTGTTTAGTCAATGCTTTTGTAGATAAAGCAATTGTCAAATGTCAAAGAGGAAATCTATGGGGCTCTTGATTCATTCATTGCTTGGGAACTAGAGTTTCCGCTTATTACGGTAAAGAAAGCATTGAAAACTCTTGAGAATGAAAAGGAATGGAAGAGGATAATTCAGGTATTAACAACTTGATACTTTTCTCCTCTTTTCCTTGTAATGATTCTCTGCATTAAAGCTTTGCAATAAAACATATGCAGTGGAATTGTTTTAGGTAACAAAATGGATGTTGAACAAAGGTCAAGGGAGAACGATGGGAACCTATTTTACTTT
>JAJEJH010002068.1:0-12329 GCA_026122585.1 Anacardium occidentale
CATTTATTCAAATATATGGTGCATATGTTTGATTTTCATGCTATCACAAAATTCAACATGTAAGCACTCATGCATAAACATAAATTAATACTTAGGCACAGAGTTTTGATCTCAATTTCCACTTAAATAAATCCTAATTGAAAGAAAATGATAATAATTATAAGTAGATAGAATAATCAACAACAAAAACAAGAACAGAAAGAAAAAAAAAGATTAAAAGAGTTAAGGGGATGTACATACCTTGATGATGTTGAGAATGGTGTAATGGTGGAATGGTTTAAATGTGTTGTGCATTTGAATGCTGAATATTGGTAGAATGTGCGCTGACTGTGGCGGTTTACAGAGGCTGGAAGTGATGTGCGTGTGTTTGAATGGAAAGAGGAGGGAAAGTTGTGTGTGTAAGAAATTTATTAGTTAGTTTTTTTGCAGTACCAAAAGAAAATTTAAACTAAAGTAAAAATAAAAATAAAAAATTTTACCAGCGCATTACTGTGCTCATGCCGCAACACCATGCTATAGCCTGTTGCTTCTGGACTGGGACACTCAGCATGCCTTGGTCGTGCTGCGGCATCATGTCGTAGCCTATAGCTTCTGGAATGCAGAAGCCCTGGTGTGCTCTGCTTATGTCACGGCATCATACTGCGGCCTATAACTTTTGTCCTTGTGGTGTAAATGATGTCGCAGCACCATACCGCGACATGAAAATTCTGGGCCATCTCTGCAATTTTGCTTGTTTTTCACTTGACCTAAACACCTAAAAATTGCAACATAAACTAACTATTAAGCAAACTTTTAAATTAAATTAAATTTTCGAAATAAAACAAAGTAACAGAAAAAAAATAAATAAAAATAAAAAAAACTATAAATAAATAACGCAAAATGATTGGGTTGCCTCCCAATAAGCGCTTGGTTAAAGTCTGTAGCTTGACTTTTTGATGGTTCGTTTAGGTTGGGTTGTTCAATGGGATGGAGATCTTTTCTTTACTCCATCCTCCATCTTCGTAATGCTTCAACCTCTGTCTATTTACAGTGAATGTGCCTTTTTCCTCATGTGATATTTGAACAGCACCTGATGGATATACTTTTGTCACAGTGAAGTGTCCCGACCACTTGGACCGTAACTTTCTTGGAAAGAGTCGTAACCTGGAATTGAATAACATCTTTTCTCCCTCGGTAAATTCTCTTTTCAGGATGTGTTTGTCATGCCACCTCTTTATTCTCTCCTTGTACAATTTGGTGTTTTCGTAGGCTTGGTACCTAAACTCATCGGTTTCATTAAGCTGGAGCAATCGTTTGGAACCTGCATCTTGTATATCAAAGTTAAGAAATTTTTTTGCCCAATATGCTCGATGTTCAACCTTGACCGGGAGGTGACATGCCTTTCCGAACACAAGTCTAAATGAGGACATTCCTATTCATGTTTTATATGTTATCCTATAAGCCCATAACGCATCGTCTAGCTCTAATGACCAATCCTTTCTAGACATATTCACGATTTTTTCAAGGATATGTTTAAGTTCCCTATTTGATACTTCTACCTGGCCACTAGTTTGTGGGTGGTATGGGGTGGCTACTTTATGCTTGACTTCATATTTGTATAGGAGGTTTTCAAATTGTTTATTACAAAAGTGCTTACCACCATCACTTATGATTTCCCTAGGAGTGTCGAACCTTGTAAAAATATATTTCTTTAAAAACTTAACCACTACCCTAACATCATTTGTTCTAAAGGTTTCAGCCTCTATCCATTTGGAAATATAATCTATGACTATTAATATGTATCTATTTGAACAAGAACTAGGGAATGGACCCATAAAATCTATGCCCCACACGTCAAATAATTCACACTCAAGGATGTTGTTCATAGGCATCTCGTGCTTCTTATCTATGGTTCCCACCCGTTGACACCTATCACAAGACGCTACATAGGCATATGTATCTTTAAATAAAGTGGGCCAATAAAATCCAGATTGTAATACCTTAGAAGCTGTCTTGATTGGTCCAAGATGACCACCCACCTCTCTATCCTGGCAATGGTGTAGGATGTTCATCATTTCTTCCTCAGGTACACATCTTCTAATGATTTGATCAGCACATATTTTAAACAGATATGGTTCTTCCCACAAGTAATGTTTGGTATCAGACAAGAATTTCTTCTTTTGATTTGAGTTAAGTTCTGAAGGAAGAATACCTGTTACTATGTAATTAACGATATCTGCATACCATAGAATTGGGTTACTAAGGATGGCATAAAGTTGCTCATCTGGAAACTCCTTTCCTATTGGTGTCTCACCACCTTCTGGTAGGTATGGGTCTTCTAGGCGGGATAAGTGGTCAGCCACTACATTTTCTACCCTTTTCTTATCTCTAATTTCTAGGTCGAATTCTTGTAATAATAGAATCCATCGTATCAACCAAGGTTTTGCATCTTTCTTTGCTAAGAGGTATTTAAGGGCTAAATGGTCGGTATACACTATCACTTTTGTGAGGACAAGGTAAGAATGGAATTTGTCAAAGGCAAATACTACAGCTAAAAGTTTCTTTTCTGTGGTAGCATAATTTTGTTGAGTTTCATTCAAGGTTCGACTAGCATAGTATATTGGTTTGAACACCTTATCCTTCCTTTGACCTAAGACCGCTCCTACGGCTATATCACTAGCATCACACATAAGCTCGAATAGAAGATTTCAATCTGGTGCCACCATGATGGGTGATGTAATTAATTTCTCCTTGAGTTCTTGAAAAGCATGTACACAATTTTCATCAAAATCAAAAGATGCATCTTTAAGTAATAAATTAGTTAAAGGCTTAGCTATCTTTGAAAAATCTTTGATGAAACGTCTATAAAATCCCATATGCCCCAGAAAACTTCTCACTGCCTTTACTGATGTTGGTGGAGGTAATTTTTCAATGATTTGCACCTTTGCTCGATCGACTTCAATTCCCTCCTTTGAAATCTTGTGGCTAAGTACTATGCCCTCCTGCACCATAAAATGACACTTCTTCCAATTTAAGACAAGGTTAGTATCCTCACATTTTTTCAAAACTAATTCAAGATTATTTAAACATGCATCAAAGGAAGAACCAAAAATAGAAAAATCATCCATGAATATTTCTAGAAATTTTTTTACCATGTCATGGAAGATAGCCATCATACATCTTTGAGAAGTGGCTGGTGCGTTACATAAACCAAATCGCATTCTTCTAAATGCAAATGTGCCATAAGGGCATGTAAATGTAGTTTTTTCTTAGTCTTCAAGAGCTATAGCAATTTGATTATACCCTGAATATCCATCTAGGAAACAATAGAAATCATGGTTAGCTAGTCTCTCTAACATTTGGTCAATGAATGGCAATGGAAAATGGTCTTTTTGAGTGGCATCATTTAGCTTCCTATAATCTATGCATACCCTCCATCCAGTAACTATTCTAATGGGGATTAACTCATTAATTTTCATTTTTCATTACGGTCATCCTACCTTTTTTTGGTACTACTTGTACAGGGCTTACCCATAAGCTGTCTGAGATAGGATTACAATATCAGTATCTAGTAGTTTGATCACTTCTTTCTTAACAACTTCTTGCATCATCAGATTCAATCTTCTTTGAGGTTAGATTGTTGGCTTATAACTCTCTTCCATAAGAATTTTGTGCATGCAAATTGAAAGGCTAATGCCTCGAATGTCTGCTATTGTCCAGCCAAAAGCTTTTTTGTGCTCTTTCAACACCCTCAACAACTTTTCCTCCATAAGTCCTATCAAAGATGATGAAATAATTACTGGTAAGTATAAAGAACCTTCTAAAAATGCATATTTTAAATGAGAAGGTAGAGGCTTAAGCTCAAGAGTAAGTGGTTCTTCAATTGATGGCTTAGGTTTCTTAGTGGATGGCCTATCAAGTACCTCAAATCTTGGTTGCAGATGCTTCTTGTATGGTGAAATCGTCGCCAAGTGCACCACAACTTCATTTACATCATCTTTTTTTAACTTCATTGCATATTGAATCCATTAGGCATGCTTCCAAAGGGTCTTCAAACCTATTATTCTGGAAAAATTCATAAGATAAAGCATTAAGAGCATCAATTTTATAACAAGCATGGTCCTCCTCAAGGTGTTTTACTACTTTAAAAACATTAAATGTTACTTGTTCATCTCTCACCCTAAGGATTAGTCTCCCTAGTTGGACATCAATCAATGCTTTCCCTGTGGCTAAAAAGGGTCTCCCTAAAATAAGGGGCATGTCTATGTCTTCTTCCATGTCTAAGACAAGGAAGTCAACAGGAATATAAATTTATCCACTTTAACTAAGACATCCTCCACAATTCCCCTTAGATACTTAATTGATCTATCAACGAGTTGCAAAGAAACTGTTGTAGGTTGTGGCTCTCCTAATCCCAATTTTTTGAAAATGGACAAAGGCATTAGATTGATGCTGGCTCCTAAATCACACAAAACATTTGAAAAAGAAATTGAGTCGATAGTACACAAGATAGAAAAACTCCCTGGATCTTTGAGCTTTGGTGGCAACTTGTTTTGGAGAATGGTAGAACACTCCTCTGTAAGTTTGACTGTCTCATGCTCCTCCAATTTCCTCTTGTTGGACAAGATCTCCTTTAAAAATTTTGCATAACTTGGTATTTAGAGCAAGACATCTGTAAAAGGAATATTTATATGAAGCTTTTTGAATATCTCTAGGAATTTCACAAATTGCTTGTCTAGCTGCCTCTTTTTATTTGCAAGAGGAAAATGAGGCTTGATCTCTATTGGCTTTTGCTCCACCTCTCTTGTTACTAATTCAACTTCTTTGGCATCTTTCAACTTTTCGTCCTCAGGACCTTTCAGTTCTTTCCCATTACTTAATGATATGGCTTTCACATGTTCTTTAGGATTTGTTTCAGTATCACTTGGCTGTGTGTCTTGTGCTCTCCCAGCTACTATGTTTGCCAAATGTCCCATTTTCACCTCAAGGTTTCTGATGGATGCCTCTTGGTTCTGAAATCTTGTTTCAGCACTATTGATAAATTTTGTCATGAGTTCCTCCAGGTTAGATTTCTTTTCTTGAGGTCAAAACCCTGGTGGTGGTTGCTTCGTTGAATGCTGATTGCTCCATGAAAGATTATGATGATTTTGCCATCTAAGATTGTATGTGTTGGAGTATGGGTTATTTTGTTGAGGCCTGTGAAAATTTCCCACAAAATTAGCACTTTCAGATAAGTCCATAAATGGGTTACCTACTTGGCAATCAATGCTCGCATGACCCCCTCCACATAGATCACAAGTTACGTTTTTTGCTTGCATGACTGCCATTGTATTAATTTTCTTGTTTAACACTTCTATTTGGGCAGCCAATGCATTGAATGAATCCACTCCATGTACTCCTACAGCTCTCCTTGGTGCTCTATCATTTGGCCATTGGTAACTATTGGAAGTCATTTCATCCAGCAGCTCAAATGCTTCCTCTGGTGTCTTCCTCATAAAGTTACCTCCTATAGCTACATCAATTAAAGTACGATTAGCAGGCATTAAACCATTATAGAAAGTTTGTACCTGAAACCATATGGGCAATCCATGGTGTGGACATTTTTGGAGTAATTCCTTGTATCTCTCCCATGCTTCATATAGTGATTTCGTGTCATACTACATGAAAGTTGTGATGTCATTACGTAACTTTGCAGTCTTTGATGGAGGAAAAAATTTTGCTAGGAATCGCTACGCCATCTTATCCCATGTAGTGATCGATCCAACTGGCAATGAATTTAACCAACTCTTTGCTTTATCCCTCAGTGAAAAAGAGAATAGTCTTAGCTTGATAGCATCGTCAGTAACCTCATTCTACTTGAAAGTGTCACAAATCTCCAGAAAATTGACAATGTGTTGATTCGGATCATCACTAGGCCATCCATTAAATTGAATCGACGTCTGGATCATTTGGATTATGCCCGGTTTGATCTCAAAATTATTGGCTTGTATTGATAGCAATTTAATGCTTGAAGTTGTGCCTTCAACTATAAGAGTTGCATAATCAATCAAAGATCGTTGGTTTGTGGCTCGATTTGCTTGCTCTAAAGCTAGCGGTGCTACTCGCTGATCCTCTGCCATTGCTATCTCAAGATCAAAAGGCTCAGTTGTCTGATTTCTAGTACATGTCATGCACTAGATAAGAACCTGCAAGGTAATCAAGACAAAGTAGTGGCGTAAAAAAAATAAAAACAAAACTAAACAAAAACTAAAATAACAAAGAAATAAAATATCTAGAGTAAAATTAAAAGTAATATATCTCGATATTGACTAAGACGCAATCCCCGGTAACGGCACCAAAAACTTGATGCGTTAAAAGTTTAAACCCTAACTTCCTAACAAGTGTACTAGTTCAAAGTAATACGGGAAGTATTCAGGGTGTCGTATCCATGGGATCGCGTAAGCAAGTATCAAGACGACACTACTCCTAACTTTATCTAAACTATCGAATACAAGTCGAAAATAAATATGAAAACTAAAGCCAAAATAAAATCAAGCAATTAATAAGCACGCCTAGGTAAATCGAATAGCAATATGTGAGATGGTGCTAAGATTTCGGGTTCACTAATTCACTACAATGTAGGGTTTTCATATGCTTATATATTTCATGTTATTCATGTGACAACGGAATTCCCTAAATTGGTCAACATTCTTTCTCAAGAAATATTAATTTTAATTAACAATCTAATAACTTAAATATCTCTATCTAGGTTTAATTAGATGAAAATGCATTAAGTTCTATGGAATCCACTAGCTTTCAGCACAAGCTTATTGTGCCTATGACTATTGCATGTATTATCAAATATATCTCTATATTTAATTAATTCACGGTTCGTATTCTAGCTACTTTTATGCAATATCATCTCTCGGTCTCAATCACATAACATAAATCTTATTAAAAAGTGGCCAAGTTTTTAATAGATATGAAGTTCATAATGCAAACCCACATGAAATAGCAAGCTTGTAATTTAAATTCGGAAAACACTACACATTCATGAATTAGCTAGCCCTAATCTTAGCAAGAATTTTTTAGTCAATCATTAAACACAAATAAGCAATGAGATTCAAACAAAGCATAAGCATAATGGAGAAATAAGAACAAAACCAGATGAAGTGTTGAATCTCTTATTGAAGTTGATAAAAAATATTCTCACAATTGCAATATGAAAAGATTTTGATTGAATCCCTAAAATAAAATATTGAATATCTGAAAAGTATGTGAAGAATCCCTCAAAAACTCTTCTAGGACGGCTCTCCCCTATTCTAAAATTACAAAGTATTATATATACTTAGGGTTAGGGAGGAATTTCAGTCAAAGTGAAATTCTGTTGGAAAGTGCCTATGTCGTGGCTTGGGGGTTCTGTCTGCTACTGCTAGGGCATGTTGCGGCATCATGCCACAGCATGTAGGCTCTGGAAAGCTTTTATCTTGTAGGGTGTGCAGGCTTTCATCATGTGCTACGGCAGCTTCTGGATTCTACACCTTATTCATGTCGTAGCATCATGCCACGATATGAGTTTGCTCAGCTGGCTTCGATTCAGCTCTTTGATCCTTCGCCTCGGTTGTAATTTTTGGTCTCGAGCATGCTCACTTGGTTTTGTTTCGACTCAAAATTATGTAAATTCCTACAAAACAAAAACAATAACCACGTGATCCTGAATTTGCATAATTTAATAGTGAAATAGACAAAATCTCCCCCAAATTTGCCTGAAATAAACCATAATATATACGTATGTCCATTATTCATCACTTGCTGCATTGAGTAAGGAAGATTCGAACAACGAAGATGAAGAAGAATGAGTCTCTTTGTGCTTCTACACCAAAAAGGAATGAAAAAGTGGTGTAGAAAAGTCATCAATCCAAGTGAGTACCCAAATTCTTTTTCTTATGATGTATTTGGTTAATGATGGTGTGAATGTCATATTCTAACTCTGCTGAATTGACATGCATATTTATACTTGCCTTACGTAACTGATTAAGCTGAATTGATGCAAATATGATATGTATGTTTATGTTATAACATGTGTAATGTTGGAATTCATGTCAAATTAGATCAAATTTGCTTGTGTTGAGTGCAAATGACATGGATTCGTACAGTAAAAGTCCCTCATGGTCAAAACATGCAAAAAAGATATATTTGATATGTAAGACATCCCAGAAGGGTATTACTGTTCACTGCTTAATAAAATAATAATAAATAAATAAGGAAAATATGGTCAATAATACCCAACCGAAATGCTTAACTGAACGAAAACATCGCAGCGGAAAACTCTGTGGTTCAATGTATACATACATATATATACATGCCCAATTAAAACTGTGTTATATTAAAATATTCGCGGAAAAACATATACATGTGCATACAACAAAACTGAAGTAAATTGGATCCCAGACGACAGCCAACTCCTCCTCCCAGCTTCCTACAACTCACCTGCAAGAGAAAAGAAAGTAGGGAGTGAGTGATAAAATCACTCAGTAAGCACTTCATATCCTCAGACCCTAAACCAACCCTTCTCGAAGGATTGCCACCTCAACACAACTGAACAGGCTCAACTAAAAACCACTCTGACGGTCTCATCTTCACGGGTCGGATACTACCTCATATCGGGTCGTAAAGTACGTATATGAGTATACATAAACAACCTAGAGTGAAGAGTAATCTGGAAGGGTCAAACTTGATGCACAACTTCTGATTGAAACCACAACTGAACAATTCTGATACTGACATGAATTTCACGAATCAATATGAAGCTTATCAATGTTCTGTTGTTCGTGTCTTTTACACGTTTTTATATTCTGTTCAATACAGTTTCTTACTGTCTTATCATTCTCTGAATGATATGCACTGTGTCATATAATCATGACATGATATGATAACATGCTGAAATCATAACTAGGTCTGGGCCTGAATACTGAAAATAGTTTTCTGAAAACTGTTCATGAAAACTGCTGTTGGATCCTGGGATCCCATATCTGAAAATCTCATAAAAGCTTTATCTGAAAGCTGTACTGAAAACTGAGTACCCTGGGGTACCATGATATGTTGAAAACTGTGCTGCGCAGACTGATGAATACAGGGATTCGGCACCTTAGCCATGTGAGTTTCTTCTGCAAACACGTGCCACAAACTGTATGGCCTACGTGATGGGATCAGGCCTGGGCCTGGAAACTGAACTGAACTGAGCGCCTCGCGCTATAACTCATCTCATCCTGGGACCAGGAAACCTAAACTGCTAGCTGAGCAACCCGGCACATGCCAATACATAGGGCTAGTAATGAGTATATAACTCCTGGTGACACGGGTGCTGAAACTCACAAGTACCCTCTCGTATTCACCTCTGAAAACTGTGTTTTACATCTGAAAACATGAATTCGGATCCTCGGATCCACTTCTGAAAACACTGGATGGCATGCCATGCTATGCATATGCATATGATGCATCATGTATTCTTATTTGAGCTCAATTTACTGTTTACTATCCAATGGATAGGGTTTACTGTGCACATTCCTCAATTAAAGCTTATTTTCTCATTTTGGCCTGACCCACGGGCGTGCGTGTCGCGTGCACGGGTGTGCATGAACTCGCACGGGACCGTGACCAAGTCGTGCATATGGTCGTGCAAGGTTCTGGAATTTCAAGCAATAATCTCATTTTCTCTTGGTGCACGGGCGTGCATGAACTATGCACGGTCGTGACCCCTCAAATTAGGTCATGCACGGGCACGTAAACACGACTGTGACCATGCAGAATAATACGTAGTAAGCACGGGCGTGCGCTCGGATGCACGGGCGTGCGTCCTGCTCTGCACTTCCATGACCACTCGGAATCAACTCGATTCTGCCCAAAACACAACCCAAACTCAAATCAAGCATATATCATTTGCCAAACACTTCAAATAAGCACAATTAAACTTCCAGCAACTTCAAATCTCAACCAAATCATCCAATCCAATCTCCAAACATACATAAACATATATTCTCACTCATCACATGCAAATAAGCATCAATCATCAACATAATCATCTCAAATCATCATCAACACGCAAGGAGAACATCACAAGCATGCTGGAAACACATCTCATGCATAAAGCAAGCATCAAACCGAATCAAACAAAGGGAAAGAGGAAGGAAGCACCTACCTTTAGACATGCTTTCTCTCACAAGAAGAACACAAGATCAAATCGGATTGGAAGTTCCTGGAAGCTGATCACCACCTCTAGGGTTGAGATCCTCTGAAATCAAACGAAACTTTGGGTGAAAATGAGTTTGGAAATGGATAAGCGTAACTTAAACTTAAGACAGCTGGAAAAATGCTCATGCACGGGCGTGCATCCATCACGCACGGTCGTGCATCCCAGGAAAATTACAATATTGCCATTTTCCCACGCTCGCATGCAAATCCTCCCAAACGGATCCATGCACAAGCCCTCAAACTCAAGAAAAACTCCCCTTTCACCCCAAAACTCTCTCACAACCCTAGGAATCTCAAGAATCACAATCTGAACCCAGATTAGAAGCCGAAAAGACCAAACTAACCCTGGGATGTTACATGATATGTTTTGATCAAAGTTTGCTTTAAATGTTTTTTAATTCCCCATAATTTGCAAAAATGTTTCAAATATGTCAATTATGTTTAAATTGTGTTTAGACATGTTTGAAATATGTTTTTAGTTTGGTTTCAATGCTTTGAATTGAACAAAAATCATTTTTGAAAGATTTGAAAATGTTTTGAAAAAGCCCCCTGTGTCAAACTATAGTTTTCTGCAGAATTTCTGGGTTTTATAGGTCATACACGACCGTGCATGTGAGTTGCACAACCATGCATGATGCATTTGCCTAGTCACGATTTCGTGCTTAAAGGATACACGGGCGTGCATGTCATGAAATCAAACATACACGCCCGTGTATAACATCAACATGATCGTACTTGACATAAAAGATGCAAAACAATGCTTCAGTTTCACATATTTTTAATTTTCTGCATGTATTTTTCTTATATGCTTTAATGATCTAATTTGTTTAGATGAAAATGATAAATTTAATGCATATGATTATTAAAAAAGGGAGAAATGAAAAATGAATACACCTTAATTGAAAATGTATGTTTTTATAAAGGGGAGTATTTATAATTTTTTTATTAACAATTGGTATCATGATCTTTGAAAAAAAGGAAGTAAAAATTGTCTTTTTATAAGGGGAGAAAATTTCATATGTGTGCATAATTTGATAAAAATATTTTTCAAAGGGGGAGACATTTTTTTTATGCTAAATTAAAACTTTTTAACATAACTTTTTGATTTATAACAAAAAGGGGGAGACATGTTAGGTATGTTATAATGATATTTATATTAAATATTTTCATGTTTTTTTTGTGTTTAATGAAAATTTTTTATTGAATATTTTCATGTTTTTTTTGTGTTTAATGAATATTTTTTTTAATAAAATTTTATATTTTGTGCTTTATTGTATTTTCACATAAGTTGTGTCATCAAATTAAAAAGGGAGAGATTGTTGGACCCTTGTGGATTTTGAATTGATGCAAAACATATGTTAAAATATCTAACAGGTTCATGCATGTGTTAAACATGACAAAGAGGACCAAAGGTTTTGTTTTTTACAGATACTGCATGACACACGACTGTGTTTCAATGAAACATAACCGTGTGTAAGTTATGAATTCAACACATGCCTTGGCTGAGTCATGTAAAGCGTCTGTGTGCGAAAAAAGCAGGATGCACGACCGTTTGTTTTTCGAACACACGACCGTATGCTAAGTCAAGGACGTACATTCCCGTGTATATCTAGTCGTGCTCGTGTAAGAAAGACTTTACTGGATACACGCTCATAGCTACAACACACGCCCATGTTACCTAGAATATGCTGATTGTATGAAGATAGTATAGGTATCGTGCGTACAATCATATGGCCTTTTGGAATCCTGAAGAACTGAAACTTCAAGGACACACGCTTGTGTGTGTGCACGCGATAGGAAAATATAACCGTTGGAAAGTGTAGAATAAAGGAAGCACGACCGTGCAAGAGATTGACATGCTTATGCAACTTTCCAGAAAGTCTCCAACGGCTCTCAAATCATCTCAACAACTATCTCTTTCCAATTCATATAAATTGGAGATGATTTGAAGACTAAAGGGTTAGAGAATCAAGCATACACACTCTTATTTTTTCATTCTCTAATTTTTCTCCCATTTCTCTCTCTAGAAGCAAATTTGTAAATCATTTAAGAGAAACCTTGAGAGCTTATTGTAAATCAGCCTTGTGAGGGAAATTCCCATAATATTTCCACAAACCCTT
>JAJEJH010002069.1:0-12319 GCA_026122585.1 Anacardium occidentale
AGGAATGTAGAACTCTAAAAACATCATTTTTGCTCAGGTTCAACTGAAATGGTTGAAACATCAAGGCGAAGCAATTAACTCTATAGTCTACTACTCATATTTACCATTGATAAGGCAACCACCCAGAGAATAAGTCCATGCGAGCTTCCTATAGTTTGACTTCGTTCCATAAAACTTCATATAAGTTTCTGCACCATTAACCATCTCTAGAGGAAGATTAGGATCAGAGGACTTGTAACTAGGCCAGAACCCAGTAATTAGAACAGTAACTGATAAATCAAAGTTCGGTTTATCATTCGGGTTACTACTGCCAAACCAATTCTGAAGGCTGACTTGATTTTCCCTGGCAAGCATCACATCAGTTAACATCCCCTCTATCTTAATGTAAATATCCACCAAATTGTTGTCTCAGCTTTTTGATAACACTCTATTCAGAATCTTTATTGCCAGTCTTGTTGAGCTTTTTTCCAGAAGAATTCAATGAAAAGATCTTTTTCTTTGAAACAGACAAGTAGATTAACCAGCTTGTCCAATGTTTCTTCCACGATTTCATCACTCAATTTCTTGCCGTCCCACTTCTTGATGTGGTTGAAACTGTATGTAGCCATCACTTCTGCAATAGAAACACCTCCAATGGCTTTAATACAGAATATTTCAAACCCCCTCTCAGGGCTTTCTGAAAAAGCTTATGGTTTGCAAAACATGTCATGATCTCGTCACTCAACTCTATTATTTCACTGAAGTATGCCTCAACTTCCTCCTGCACATTTAATTACCAAAAAAAAAAAAAAAAAAATTCCTCCTGCACATTCTGTTTATCACCAACTTCATCGACATGTTGAATCAAAGCTCCGCTTTTCTCAGTAACATGTTACTTAAAATACCCACCATCAGCTCCCATGTGCTCAAGGAATCTTTCGGAACAAAGTGAACATCCAGGGAAGATCCTCAATTTTTATTTTGTTTCTGAAGAGTGCTGGACACCGAGATTTGTCATTGTCAATGAGCTCATTGTAATGAACTTCCAAAAGCTCACAGTAGACGCTCTTGATCAACTTGGTCTCCTGCTCGAATGCAAGTAACAAAAAACCCTGTCTTTTTCTTTCTTCAAGCACTCTACCTTATTGGATAGTCTGAACTCAAGTCCTCTGCAATCCAACTAGAAGCCTTATGATAATAAAAGTTTCCTGCAACCTTGACTTACCATTCAGTTTCTCATCAGTCTCTGCCTTAAAATAAAATATTCCCTGTTAAGAAAATCAGTACTAGTCAAGGATAACAAAACCTAAGCACTACAATATTGTTGATAGTATTATTATGATAATAGTATAAAATCAGTTTTACTTGATTTGATTTTCAAGGCATACTCCTCAACAGTCAACCTAATAGACTTTAAAAGAAAAAACTGATCACTCCAGTTGGTTCCACTATCATCAAAAGACCAAAGGTATAGTTGTCACTCAAACTTAAGGAATAATTAACTCATAAATGAGAATTCGCAGGTCAAAATCAAAAGCAGCACAACTCTATCATATACACCACCTATTTACATCATTGTAAAAGTATACTAAATATACCTTGTGTGAACAAGTTTTTGTACCCTCCATCTGCAAGCTGACAGAGCTGATTGTATTTACATGTGTGCCATTATTTAGAAAAGAATAAAAGCATTTCAGAAGTCATACACAGGTTTAGTAACCCTTAGGTTTAATCTTTGAACCTTAAGATACAGAAATTTAAAAAATTATTTAATCCAAATAAGTTGAGGTTTCACACTACTAACTTTGAGCAGTGAGTTTGGGAGTTTTGAATGCACACAAGATAAAGACGAAAGGATTTCAGGATATGGATGGCTTTATGGAAAGAAAATTCAATAGAGCAGTACAAAACCATTTTCTGCTTCCCAAATTTTAACAAAGCTAAATACAGTCATTCCATAACAATTCCCAATTGAATAAGCCTCCAAACTCATAGAATGGGAGATTGAAAGAGACCTCATGAAGAGGTTGGTTCCATGAATTTGCAAAACCCCTTACAAAGCAAAATTAGCTAGCTTCTTCATTAATGCTATTCACCTTCACTTTTAATTAAATGCTTTACAAGCCACACTAATAGTAGAGTAGTGGAATCAGCCAAAAGATGAGATGATTACTAGAGGAAATTATTCTTTAGGTTTTAAAAGTGACTACACAAACCTACCAACTAATTTCATTTAGTTGAATAAAAAAATTAATAACTGAAAAATTCATAGAAAGCAAAACTAAATATCTGAAAAAGTCAAAAAAACATCTGAACTAGTTCAGTTCTACCAAACCCAGAACAGGAACCTCACGAAAAGATAAACTGAATTGTAACAAGAATCCAAACACAATTCTATATTCAACTATAATGAACAACCTTCACTATTCTACAACACAAACTGAAAAAAAAAAATTTAACTGATATAATGAGAATATGCCGTCATTAGAATTGCAGCCATGCATCATGCGTAATACCACCAAAATGATTTAAACCCTAAATCTTAGAAGATTTAAACCCTAATCTGTGGCACATATCCTTTAAAAAAAAGTTAAGAGTTCAAATTATACATCCTAGGAACTTAAACCCATCATTGTTTTCTTACTGTGCTAAACCTATCAAGTATGCATATTGAACATCATCAAACACTTTTCTTACGTCAAGGCTCCAGCTGATAATTTACCTTGCAATATTTAGCAGCATCCTTACAATAATTATCTCTTCCTCTCGACCAACCGTAACCGCATTTCAATCAACCTGGCATTGAACTCCCCATCACTAACTCTCAACATTTTCGACAATGGAAGCTTTAGTCCATGCTCAACCAAAACCCTATGCCTTGGCTTAATTTTCTTCTCCAAACTAAACGAAAAATACTGTGGAAACTTCCTGAGTTCCTCCAGATCCCCATTCATTTTCTCCACAAAAAACTCAAATTTCGGCACCAGATTATTCTCTACACTAAACGTCAACAACCCAGGTGATCTTATCACCATATTCTCCACTTCCTTACCCGAAAACCCCAGAGTCTTTAAAAATTCAATCTTGGGCTTCAGCGTCCGCTCCACGCTGGAAACCAACAACAACGTAGTCTGGCAAGTAATTCTATTAGTACCCACAAAGCCAAATTCGCTAAGAAACTCAAAAGTCGGACGCAATTGGGTTGTCACATCGGCGACCAACAAACGTGGACAGCGCGTGATTGACTTGGGAAGATCACAGGAGGGTATGAGGACTTCGTGGTGGAGGAATTGAATAACTGGTTGAATATCGGAATGAATGTTGGAGGTAAGGAGTTTGGGATGCATATCGAGAATGCGGCCGAGGGCAGCGCGTGAGAGACCGAGAGAGAGGAAATAGTCTTCGAGGGAAATGAGAGAGGCGAGAGGAGTGGAGCGGAAATCAGGGTTTTGGTTGAGGGCTTTGTGAGGGTTGATGTTGAGGGTTTGAAGGTGGAGGAGCTTCTGGCGGAAGAGAATGCCAGACGGTGGTGGTTGTTGGGAGATTTTGGTTGCCTTTAGGGACGACGAAAGAGAAGTTAAGGGAGGTGGAAGACTGAGTTTGGTTATCATTTTCGTTTAGATAGAATGAGGTGGACAGTCTCAGTGAGTTTTAATTATATGAGGTTTTTGCACACCCCTGAGGTTTAGTTCAGTAAAACAAAACAAGATCCGTGAGTCTCGGCATACAACATTTACACCCTTTTTTTTCATGAACTTAAGGGTAGTTCTAGTGTACATTTGTAACAAAATTACATATTGAATATCAAATGTCTTCATTTAGTCATTTTAAGAGAAACAACAATGTTCATACATTTTGAAAGAAACATGAAAGAGTTGTTGTATCAAATATTTAATTAACTGAAGTTTCTATATCAAACAACTAATTCAAATAAGTATAGATTTGTTTACGTTCTTAACATTGTACATGAAGAGAGTATAGGTTGCATGAATAATTTGGAAAAATTAATGTGTTTAGTTGTAGATTTTAGTTTACTTTAATATGTTTTGGTTCTAAGATAGTTAAACAAACTTCATTTATGTTGAATATGTGTATTTTCTATTCATATAAGTCAAAGTTACGTTATTTGTCATATTTTGGGAAAGGGTCGAGGGTAAGTGGATAGGGTCAATGGTTAATGTAAGGAAACAACAAGGGTAAGTGGAAAGCATTTGGGTAAAGTGGTAGGATAAGCATTAAGAGTTAGGAGTAAATGCCAAAATACGTTGTTAGCATTAAGGGTAAACGTGAAGTACAAAATCCTTTTTCTTTTGAAATTTTAGGTGATATTAGACGGTGTTTTAGTAGTAATGGTTAGTTAACAAATTGTGTTTCTATAATGGCAAGTTTTTAACATCAAACATTAAAATGATTTAAACAATATTTTTTGTGTGTTTTGAAGAGAAATGGATAACAGAAGATGACAATAGCACAAGATATGAAGATAGGGAAGAAAGATTGATAATGTTTGGTTTGACAATCAAATGTAAAGGTCTACAAGAAGAGTTGAGTCTTCAGTGGGAAATTGATCAAAGGTTCAATGATATTCACATTTATAAGTAGTTTGAAATCGTACCCAATAAAATGTCATATGAGATTCGAGATGATTATGACTATTGAGCTATAATGTCTTACTTTATTTAAAAAAGAAGAGAATTGACAATTTTATATGTCATGGTGAGTATGAAGGCAGAGACTATTACCTATTAGTATCATAAGAACAATAACAAAGAAGAAAAACCTGGTCATATGAGGATGGCACAAGTAGAAGGTGTTGAGGAAAAAGAAAAAAAAAGGTAGAGGTAATGTAAATGTCAATGTTCCTTGTAAGTGGGAAGAGATTTTTGCGGAAGTGTTTAGGGAGGCAGAGGATTGAGAATGTGGCTCAACAGATAGACAACCAACATTTGATGCATTCGATCAATATGATGACCTGAATGACAATTTGGATGAAAAAAATGGTTTGAGGACATCAAAGGTCTTGGGTATAGTGATGGAGTAAAAGGTAATAATGGACGAGAAGGGTAGTTTTAAGAGACATCGTGGGGGGCCAATGTTGATCATAGAATTGGAGAATAGGTTGGTTTGAGGCATGAAAGTTCAATGCAACTAACGACAAATAATACAAATGTTAATGATTTGTCCCGTTAGGTCTTAGAGCCATTTACTTGCTTTACCTATTGCTTCTATTAACTTGTTGGCAGAGAATATCATTTTGAAATGAGGAATCAAAGTTTTGAAGATTTTGACCTGTAAGTTATTTTTTGGTTCTCTTTTTAGATATTTAATGGTTCTCTGTTGTTATGTATGGCAGAAGGATGCAAGGATATCTACACATTCTGGTTTCAAGTGGTCAGTTGCAGCTGATGTAGAAAGCTTGGCATGGGATCCACACACTGAGCATTCATTTGTGGTGTGTGCATTCTTCTCTTCTTCTTCTTATTTTATTTCTTAATTTCAGGGATTGAAATAAAAACAATAAAAAGTAGATGGAAATTCATTTTGTTTGTAAGTTATATGTTTGGTTTTAGGCATTCCCTGTTGTTTAATAGTCATTTCTTGTCTTTTTAGGTGAGTCTCGAAGATGGTACAGTGAAAGGTTTGATATCCGAAGCATCAAATCAGATCAAGCTTCAGGGTCACAACCAAAATTTACTCTGTATGCTCATGACAAGGCTGTTTGCAGCATTTCCTATAATCCTTTAGTACCCAATGTACATATTTATCCTTTCCTTTATCCATTACCAGATTTGTTGATAGATAATCTAACTACATATAATAATTTTGTCCTTGTGATTAGCAACAGCTTCTCGCAACTGGATCTACAGATAAAATGGTAACTTTCAAGCTGTTTTTATGTTTCTTATCCATCATGCACCTTCTACTAGTTCTGAAGTGTGTTATACGGTTTGATACAGCTGAAACTTTGGGATTTGTGAAACAACCAACCTTCATGTGTTGGATCAAGGAATCCTAAAGCAGTAAGTTATTAATTGTATTCACAATAAATATTTGTATTATTTTAATTAGTTTGAAATGGGTTGTAACAGCATATTCAAAATGTTTTTAGGGAGGTATTTTTTTTGTTTCCTTCTCAGAGGATAGTCCATTTTTGTAACGACCTCCGCCACAGGTCACTGTGCATTACGAAAAATACTATAAATAATAAATAAAATATATTTACGATGAGAATCTTTACAGTAAAAATCTATTGCTGTTGTTACTGAATTTAAAATTTCTTTATGTGTAAAAGCTATAAATAGAATTTACTATGATGGTAAATTGAAAATACTAAACATGCATCGAAAATTCCTAGGCTGCTCATGTATAAAACATACTACTCATATATAAAACATACTGTTTATACAGTGTATACTAAAGTATAATACACACATATATACATAATAACTAAACAAAAACATGCAAGCCGAACATGCTATTTACTGTCGAGCCACATTTTCAAAAACTGATAGTTGTCTCGCTCTTACTCAGCTCTCACTATTCACTGACCTGCAAGAAAGAAACAAGAAAAAAGGGATGAGTGATCAAATCACTTAGCAAACACTTCCTATCTCAAACACAAACAAGTCTCACACTTAACTGGCTACGTGACTTGTCACGAAAAAAATTCTACTTAACTGTTTTCTTATTTTATTATTAGCTTTACTTTCTAAAGTATATCTGTTTTCTATATTGATCTTTATCTTATTATGCTTTGATTTTCATGGGATATTGTACATGACATGAAATGTATATGTTGATATCATGTGTGTGTTATATAATCGTAAAACTTGCCATTGAGCCTGATTTTTCTGAAAGAAACTCTTTTTGATTTAAAAACTGTGATCTGAAGATTTTGAATATATACATATAATATGTACTAAAAACTGAATCAGAAAGTATTATATCTAAAAATATCTGCTATGCTGGCTAGACTGATGAATACAGGGATTCGACATCTTGGCCATATGAGCTCAAATCCTATTGAATCTACTGATGCATAACCAGCACTCTCTCTAACGAGTTTGGTCAATGACCATGTCCTCTCTAACGGACGCTAGTTTCCCTCTCTAGCGGGTGTGCGAACTCATAGGTGCCCCCTCATATCTACCTCTAACTGATGTCCGAAACATTGTATATTTATACTTTAAAATCATGCTATTAGATCCGTGGATCTGTTTCTGATAATATTTGATATGACATGCCATGATCTATGTTGATAATCATGCATGATATGCTATTATATTTTCTTATTACTGAGTTCTGTGTGCTTAAAAATGGCTTAGAGTGCCTTAACTTTACTTTGAAATTTCTTTTATGCTTTTCTTAAGGTGCACGGGCGTATGTCTTTGAGTGCACGAACGTGTGTGAAGGCACACGGGACCGTGTGCTGGTCTTGTCATTGGGCATGCTAGCTTCTAGAATCATTTAACAAACTTTGGTTAGCCACATAGGCGTATGGTGCGAAACACGAGTGTGCATACAAGGCACAAGACCGTGTCCCACACTTACACGGGCGTGTAACTGCCTCACAACACTCTCATGTCTTGCTTACACGGGCGTGTAGAATTGGGACTGAGCACACGGGCGTGTGCATCGACTACATGGGCGTGTGTATGTGTTTTATATGCACAAGGGTGCCATGCAATACCGTGTTTATGCAGAAATGAGACCACATGTGTGTGTATCTTAGGGTGCACGGTCATGTACTCAACTTAAATTCTACAGAAAGCGTCTGAAAACTCAGAAATCCCACTCAAATCTCTTCCAAACTCAACCAAATCAACAATACACACTCAATACTGCTACTAGCATGCATATATTCATCGAAATCATATCTCAATCACACCACATCTCATAAATAAAACATACAACACATGTATATAAAAGTATACACATATAATCATGAAATTGGCCACTCAATTATCCAATAAATCATCATCTCAAAGTTCAAGCATGTTGATAAAACTTCAAAAAAGCACACAATGCTTCTCAAAAGCTCAAAACAGTAAGACATACTCTTAACACAGTGAAAGAGGTAAGGAAACACTTACTTCTAGCCATTGAAGCTAGATCTCCCTCTTTAGGCTGAGCTGCTGGGGGATCTCTCTCAATCACCCTACGGTTTACTGGAGCTAAGGGAAGAGAAGGAAAATGAAAACTGGAAAAGCTGGAAAATGCGCGGTTGGAAAATAAAATATATTTATGGCTAAATGACGAGACACACGGTAGTGTACGCATTGGAAATCTCAATTGTCACTCTTTTTCATACCATACATGAGATATTCTCCTAAAATATCAATGTATAAACCACAAAAGGCTTTTACAAGACTCTTTTATCTCTGAACTCTCTCAAAACTCTTTTCTATCAAGGAAATCTCTTTTTTTATTCTATATTCAAAACCTAAAATAACAGTTCTACCTCAGGCTATTACAATTTTTGCTGGCAATTGGAGGATCCAAAGGAAAATTGGAGGTGAGTAGAATACTTGGTTTAATTGTTTTGATGATATTTATTAAGAGAGAAGGTTATTTGATGTTGGTGGAATATTATTGCAGGTATGGGATACTTTATCTGATGCCGAGGTGCTGCAAAAGTTTAGCAGATACAGCAAGCCTAACAGAGCAAATATATGATCGAGTGTAAGACATCTTGTCTTTTTAAGTTGTATTCTTGTCCTCTTTAAGATTCCAAATTTTGTTTGTTTTATTAAATTTTAATGTTTGATGTAACGTATCCGAAGATAAGTAGTTTTATTGCCTTCCTGACAGTGTTCTTGTTTTCCTTTGATTTTTTTTTTTATATATTTATTAATTTACATAAAATGCAAGCAAAATTTGAAGGATTTCCTTTTATATTTGAAATATTTCTCTTTGTACTAATTAGTGAAATTTGACCTTGACAGAAAAGTACTATAATAATTTGAATGAACCTACTCAAGTGACCATTTTCTGATGATTTAATGTTGCAATGAAGGATAATAAATTATTGTTAGTATTTAATATGAAAAAATAGAATCAAACACGACTTGCAGAAAATATATGCTGCTACATGTATTTAATGAGAATTTAACATCTCTTTTATTATTGTTGGAAATAAACGGAAGTGTGTGACGAATGTAAATGATAAACTGTGCCAAATATATAAATAAGCTCTAAAGTCTATATTAAAGGGATAACTTTGCTTGATGTATACTTCTAATTCCAACGAGAAATCACATGCCACTTTAGATGATTCTGATTTGTTACATGTCAAATTCTTACATCAATTTCTTAAATGTTGATGTGGATAAGGTTTTAGTGAATAAATCAACAAGATTCTCACTTGAATGTATCCGCTTAACATTAATTTTTCAATTTTATGAAATTTATGTGTGTAAAAAAAACTTTGGTAAGATATGTTTGATTTTGTCTTCTTTTAACAATACAAATTCGAATATAATGGTTAGAGATTTAAAATTGGATGTGAACTTACATGTCTTCTAGATATGATATATAACAAAGTGTAACTAAATACATTGTCTGCTGACTTCAAAAAATATAAGTACTTTTAGATAATTGGAAAATGTCGAGTAAAGACATATTTATAACCAACTAAACCTATGATTAAAATGTCCTATCGTTTTTTAATATAAATTGATTTATTGATAAATATCTATTTTGATCCATGTTTAATCTATAAGTTAAGATAATATTTTGTTTTTTTTAGGATTGTCATCTCAAATTTCAATTTAGGTGTTAAACTGCTTTTAAAAGCTCTTTATGAGTCTTAATTAAATTCATATCATTAGGATAGAGTACCATGTTAGAAAAATCTGATTCTAACCTCTTTATGAATACACAAGGGCATATAGGATCATTAATCTATCCTTTCTCTGTCAAATATAGGTGATTGTACCATATTCTTCCTAAATATTTCAACCTATGTGATGCTCTTGGTGATTTAATTGAATGCATGCTTCTTGGATCCTCTCTTTCTGCTTCATGCAATTTGAATTGTTTAGGGGGCTTAATATAAATATCAATATCCAATGTACCGTGTAGGTATGTGTTGACCAAGTTCATAAGGTGCATGTCAAATCTTTCTATGACTGTCAAACTAATTAAAAATCTGAATGTAATTGCATCTATCATTGCTACATGTATCATCAAAATAATGTCAACATTTGAGAAAAACCTTGGGCTGTTAGTATGAATTTGTATGAAGCCATCTCATATTTTTCATTTCTTTTTCTAGTAAAAACTTATTTATATCTAATAGGTTTGACTTCTTCAAGTGCTTAGATTATAAGTCTAAATACTCGAAGTTTTGCAAGAGAAACCGATTCTGCTTGATTTTTTTCTTCTCATTTAGGCTAATCAAACCTTTTATCATCATTCATTAATGATACATCGTTTAGAATCATTATCACTCATAAATTTTGCAACCGTTGCAAATGAAATTCTTTCTCATGTACACATAATTTATGGAAATTTTCTTATTTCCATGTTCTCATTCTCTTGAAGATAGGCTTCCCGTTTTTATGTTCTTGTATATCGTCAAGGACATATTCCTCATTTACATGTTCTTGTATCTCTTCAAGGATAGGTTCCTTTGTAGGGTTTTGGTCTCTTCAAGGATTACATTCTCTTTTGGAGAAAGAGTAAAAAATGAGAAATTTTCTATTACTTTATTATGGTTAAAACGATATCCATTTGAAGTTTTATCTTTCATTTCTGTGCAACAACGTCATTTTAAACCACAAAAGCTTTTTAATCAATTAAAATCTGGTTAAAAAAATACTTAAGTTTCTTTTGTTCTTATAACTGTAAAATACAATCTTGAGGAGAGAAAAGGAGTTTCTGTAGTTCATGTTTTTGGTCTAAGGCATAACAGGTGATGCACAAATTATTTATTGTTTTAACCTATTGTTTAATATGATATGTTTTTAAAATGAGTAGCTTTCTTCTAGATTTACTTGAATATAAAACATTATGAATACCCAATTTGGTCTTATTTTCAATACAATTATGGTTCTTCTGAATCCTTCAATCATATTTACTAACCCTAAAATTGTATTAACTTTAGCTTCAATTAAACTTAAAGTTTGCACAATCTACCAAACATCTTTCCTTCTCATTTTTAGGAATCAGTGTTTCAATTATGATATTATAGTCTTTCATTGACAAAGAGTTTACATATATAGTATGTTAGAATTGTAATTTTAATATTCTTATAAGGGTAAAATGGTTTAACACTTTATAAGGGTATAATTATCTTTTTGACAATTAGTATAATATGTCAACTTTGTATTTGATGGAAACACATGCGTATACAAGCATTCAGAAACACAGAAACTGGTCCCCAAAATCTACTGAATTCAGAACCCATCCCATCAAAAGTTTCAGTACGAATTTTGGAAGTACTGGATTTCAATATTGATAAGGACGATCTTCTTGACGAAGAATTACAACAACTTGTTTTCGAATCGCAGAAATTAACCATGACAGGAGGTACGCTTCTGAATCTGAAAATCTGTAAAAATTTATTTTGTTATCATAGGATAGCATGCTTGTTAGATGGCTTACATAGTATTCAAGAAATCATGAAAGTAAGAAGTACATGATAATAAAGATACAAAAGGTTCATGACTCCGAAACATCAGAAAGACAACAAAAATTAAGCCTTTAGGATTGAGATCGCCTTTACTAATTAAAAGGCCAATGATTGAGATCTCCATCTGGATTTTACAAAAGGAGTGAACCAATGATTTTGGTTCACTCTTACCTCACCATTCACAGTTTGTTTGAAACTTCTTAACATAAATACCTTTACATTTTAAGTTAAAATTTATTTCTACTTTCTTTTTTGTTTCACCCTTTTTGGAAAAAGAAAAAATCATAGGTGTGTATGATCCAGTTTAGTGTAATTTATGAATTTTTTTAGCCAAACTAAAAAAACAGTTTGAACAAATTTTAAATTAAGTTAAACTAAACTGAAAAAGTATGGTTTTATCTGATTTGAATTATGATTTGAATCTATTAAAAATTATTCAATTTCATATATTTTATACCTAATAAATAATAATTGAATTATATTTATTTATAACATAAAATAAACATGTAAAATAACTATAAAAAATATATATATATACACAATAAACATGTAAAAAATAATAAAAAAAAGTAGTAAACCTAAATGTTTATTGAAAATGTTAAATCTAGTTTGAAAGCCACCCAAGTCATAACTAAAATTTTGAATTATTTTTTATTAACCAAAATCAAATTGTTTTATGAACATGCTTATTTATTTATTTTTTTT
>JAJEJH010000207.1:0-53590 GCA_026122585.1 Anacardium occidentale
TTATTTGGATCTCACATTTGATGAATTTATGTCCTTTAATATCTAGGACGAAAACACTTATTCTAACTCTACTTTGTCAGATCTTACTTAACTTAACTTTGCTTTTCTTTAATTAATTGTGGCAATTGGATTAGATCAAGTCAGATAGTAGACACTTTAGCCATGTGAGTCACTAAGCAGTTCTTTTTATTCTACACGTTATATTGGACTACTGCTTATCCTATGTTTAGTCTTGGGCTTATTGTGGCCTTATCCATTCAACTATGGGTGGATGTGTCCTACCACAAACTCTTATTACCTGTACTATGGGTATTGCCCTCTTACGCTCATGTGGGGAGTATTTCATAGGTTTCCCCTCGAAATAACCTTCATGATATCTAATGCAACATAAGAGAGACTAGAACCTAAGCTTACTACACCAAGGAATGATCATGTCTTCATATGCATGCTTCTCGAGCTAAACTATCTTAAACTTGCATCTTGTTTTTCCCATTTATTTTATGCCCTTTAACCTCTTGGTTTACTGCTTAGTCATTCCAAGTACCGTTGTGTACCCTACTTGTCTGTAAACTTTTTTAGAACTATTTTACAAACACTTGTGTTTGATATATATATATATATTTTTTTGGTTTTGTATAGGCATGTGTCATTGTAGCTATAAACGTGCATACTATCTCCTACGCGCAAACTACTCTTCTAAGGCCTTTTTTGGTTGGGATAACATACACGGGGATGCAACATTTATATGCATGACTGTTCATGGTGTCTTGCCATGTGATCTTTATATATTAGATATATATCACAATTCGTGCTTATCCCTAGTGTAGCATTCCAGAATTAGAAATGCCCTTTGGGGTAGAGTTTGGGGGTTAGATGTGAGAAATAGAAATAGATTGAGAATTTAGAAGAGTTTAGGGGTGAGATAGTAAGTTTCCTAAGCCTGTGTGGTTTGCGCATGATTCCTTTTGGGAGGTTTCTATCATGCGTAGCGCGAGAAATAAAGTTTATTCATTTTCCCTTGTGCACTCCCGTGCACTATGCCTTGTACGCCCATGTAAGTGAGTTAGAGGAGAGAGATGAGAGTTATTAGCCTTTTCTCACCCGTCTCACCCATTTTCAGCCAAAGTTTCTCTTTTGTTTTCAGTGACTTCCAGCCCTAGAACTAAGATCCAACATCCAACAGCTCCCAATCCAACTAGAGAAGGAAGAGATTAGCTTGATAGAGTTTTCCAGCAGCCATGGCAAGAGGTAAGTGCTTCCTTACTTCTTCCTTGTGTTTCCTAGCTTGTGTTTGATGATTCAAAATGCTTGGATGTGTTTCCAGCATGCTTATGAGATATATGATGAGTTTATGCATTTATATGTTGATGAGATGATGCTTGAGATGATGATTTCCACCCATGAACCATGCTTGCATTGCTTGTATGTGATTATGTGAGAGAATGAGTTATTTTCATGGTGGATTGAGATGTGAATTGATTTTGATGAAATTGAAGCTTGCTATGTGCATATTGAAGTGCTGGAAATGCTTTGTTGTTGATTAATTTTAGTTTGATTATAATTTGGAGTGAATTCCTGTAATTCCAGGCGTGTGTCGTCGGTGCAAAGCAAGGCACATGCGCGTGTGCCCGCAGGTGCATGCCCGTGTGCCTTTGTTTTTGTAGGGACACGCCCGTGTGCATGAAGTGTGTACGACCTGATTGCAGAGGACATGCCCGTGTGTCCTAAGGGACACGACCATGTGTGTGTTCTTTCAACGATTTTGTGTAGATTTTCCAGAAGCAAGCATGACTGACTGCACAGCCAGTGCATGACCCCGTGCATTTATGCACACGCCCATGTGCCTTGCCCACACGTCCATGCGCCAACCAGATTTTCCAGAAATTGAATTAAAATGAATTATTAAGCATGGGAAACCTTTCCAATGGCTAATAATCAACAAATAAGCATAATATCAGATAAATAATGTTACATAAGCATTACATAGCATGACATGCCAAAGTATCAGCATGGAAAAGGATCAAGAGATCCGATTTCCTTAGTCATTCAACATTCAGAACCTCATATTCAGGTTAGAGTTTTAGGTGAACTCGAAGAGGCATCTGTGGGATTTCAACCTTTTGACTGTGGTCAGATCATCCAGTTGAGTATATTTAGTTTTCTAGCTTATCGCTAGACTGTTCAGCCCATATGGCCAAGATGTCGAATCCCTATGTTTATCAGCCTGATCAGTACAATAGGTATCTTTGGATATATATAGATTCAGATGCATGCATATTCAGTTTACAGTTAGCATGGCATGATACATATTTCATGACATGCACTAATAATGCAACTAGATAATAGAATAAACAATATATCCAGATTCAACAAGCGAATAGATGAATGTTAGGGCTAAGACTAGGTATGTTTATTGTGTGATTGCTTGCTTGGGTTGAGGGAAGTAAAGATCGCTTATTAGGTGATCTTTATCACTCATTCCTTTCCTTTTTCCTTCCTTTTCAGCTTTGTGTGCTGCTGGTGAAGAACGGGTGGACCATGGTTGACGGGAGAGGGACTCCACTCAGTTTTCAGTTGGCCCGTTGGGGTTTATTTGTAAATTTTTATATATACTCATTGTCTATATGTACATAAACAGTTTGTATATGAGAAATGTATTTGGGGCCACCATTGTACATTATATTTTCAGTTTAAGCTTTTGCTTATGTATTCAGTAGTGTTTCTTTTCGTAGGATTCCCGTCACGTGCACCGAATTTTCAGATTATTAATAAAAGATAAAGATATAATTCAGCAACAGCGGTATGCATGGCGATGGGTTGTACGTTGTTGGTGTCAGAGCAGTTCTTTGAGCCATTTTTTTAGATTTGTGTTGTTGTAAGGGTATGGAGTCTATTTTCTCTCCCTCACAGCCATCGTCCAGATACTCCTCACAGCACAAGTGAGGTATTATTTTCCTTTATGTTGTGTTTTGTGTTCCTAACCCCTTTTTGTTGTGATGTTATAGATAGAGAAGAGTATATCCCTAGATACATAGATAAGGTAGATAGTAGTTCTCTCGCCCATCCTATGAGTGTTAGTGATAGGCAGAGATCTCAAAGTTCCTCCTATGTGTCTTTGAGGCCAGCAGAATTAAGAGAAGTGATGAGAGAAGTGGTTAGAGAAGGTCTTTATGAAGCTAGGGTTAGACGAGTTTAAGAACCAGCTAGAGTTACACCACCATAGTATCAGACTTATCAGATATTGAGAAGAAGACAAGCACAGTCTCAACCATAGTCAGCTAGAGAAAGATTTCAATTTCCAGTTGGGTACAGAGAGTTCAGTCAGGGTATGAGTACAGAGATAGCTGGCACCAATTTTTCAGATAGACTGTATCCTATCTACCATCTACCAAGATCCTTTTAACCTTCGAAATTCAATGGATCCAAAGATCTAGCAGTGGTAGAAGAATTGGTAGAGTCAGTGGAGAGTGTGATGGGCCTTTTTACTCTATCTGAGAGAGAGAAAGTCAGATATGTAGTGTTCCTTCTAAGAGGTGAGACCAAAGTCTGGTGGGGTTTAGCCAAAGCCTCCATTAATGAAGAACAGTTAACATGGGTAGAGTTTAGGTAGCTATTTGATATACAGTACAGAAGCACAAAGATGCTTTATGCCAAGGCCCAAGAGTTTATTGATTTGACTCAAGGGTCAAGTTCAGTCAAGGAGTACACCACCAAGTTCAATGCTTTGGCGAGGTTTGTCCCGAGTCTAGGAAGGACAGAGATGGGTAAAGTCTAGAAATTCATCCATAGCTTGCATCCTGCAATAGCCAAAGATGTGATGACAAGAGCATATCCTCTCCAGAGATTCAGTGATGTATTGGGGAGAGCGCTCAGATTAGAGGCTGGTTTACAAAGAATGGGTGTCATCAGTAGAGCAGTTAAAAGGACAAAAGACAGAGGCAAGAGACCGATGTTAGCAAAGAGATCAACCAGAGGGTTTCAGAGACAAAGGATGACACCACAGTTGCCTCAGTGTGTCAGATGTGGCAGGCAACACCCTAGAGAGTACCTAGTTGGCTAGATTGTGTGTTATTGGTGCTGTCAGCCAGGGCATAAGATTGTAGAGTGCCTAGTTAGGGGTAGAGTTAGAGCAGGGCCGAGTATAAGTGGTTTTGGTTAGTTTAGAGGCCGATGAGGTCCACCTAGAGGTAGAGTTGGTATGGAGAAAGGTGGAGCTGATGTTCCTAAGCCCAGTGGTGGAGCACTTAGGGAGGTGTTGGTCCTTTAAGTGTAGGCGGAGGCAGAGCTCGAGTTTATGTGGTTCGTCAAGAACAGGTAGAGGTCATTCCCCATGCAGTAACTGGTCAGTTACTTTATCTTGGTACTCCTTTGTTTATATTAGTTGATTGTGGAGTCATACACAGCTTTATAGCACAGAGTGTAGTGAAGAGATTAGGGGTTGACCCTAGTGTGGCCAGTAAGAGTATCCATGTAGAGATGTTAGATAGGGGATTCGTGGCGATGTAGTTGTGAGGTTTTGGGGACATGGCTCGGCGGCTAGCAGCATGTTTTTGCTCGCATGCTTTGATGATACTTTCTCATGTATTTATGTGTGTGTATTATACTATAGTATGCACTGTATGGATAACATGATTTTATACATATGTAGCCTAAGATTTTTAGAAAAAAGTCATTATGACTTATTTTATTACAATATTGGTATTTTACGCTTCCGTATACAAAATTTTTAAAGTATTTTGAGCAGTAGTGATTTTCCTTTTTCCTTGTAGGGTTCTCCGTCACATGCGCATTTTTAATATGATATTATATGTATTTATATATATATTTTAAACAGCTACGCACAGTAAGCCTGGGGCAGGGGTCACTACATTACGTGAGTACCAAGACAACACCACTCTTAACTTTATCTAGACCAACAAATATGAATCAAAAATAAATCTCAAACTAAAATGAAAAAAACAATTAATAATTGTGTTTAAGTAATCAAAAGACAAAATGTAAGATGATGCTAAGACTTTGGATTCATTAATTCATTTCAAGGTAGGCGTTCTATATGACTAAAGATATCATGTTATTCATATGATAACGAAACTCCCTAAGTTGATCAATATCTTTTCTCAAGCAATATTAAACCTATTTCACAATCTAATATGCTAGATATATTTATATAGGTTCAATTAGATGAAAATGCATTAAGTTCTATAGAATTCATTAACTTTTGGCACAAGCTTATTATGCCTATGACTATTACATGTATCACCAAATATATCTCTATATTCAATTAATCCACGATTTGTATACTCATAGTTTTTATGCAATATCACCTCTCAATCTCAATCATATACTAAAATTCTTATTAAAAATTAGCTAGATTCCTAATAGACATTAAGTTCCTAACAGACATTAAGTTCAAAACACAAATTCACAATGAAATAACATGCTCATAAATCATGATCAGAAAACGTTACAGATTCATGAATTAGCTAGCCCTAGTCTTAGCAAAGAAGATTTAGTTCCCCATTAAGCAAAATAAACATTTAAATTCAAGCAAGATATAATGGAGAATAAGAATGAAACCCAATGAATCATTGAATCTTTTAATGAAGTCTTCTAAAAAATCTTCTTATAATTACAATTTGCTTTGTTTTTTATTAAATCTTCTAACAAAATTAAGAATCTTTCAAAAGTTTTCTTAGGGTAGCTCTCCCTTTTTAGGTAAGTATACAATGGATATATATAGCCTAACATTAGGAAAAAGTCCTAAAAAATGTGAATTTCTACTATATGATTCTAAGCCGCAGTGCCAGGCTATGATGTCAAGTTTTTAGTTTTTTACTGCATCTAATGGTATACCATAATAAGAAGCTTCTTGAATTTGAATTTATGGTCTTCATAAAAGTTGTATCTCTAGATGTTTAGTTTCATTTGGCTTTTGAATCACCTCATTTAGACTTTGAAATCTCAAGTTATGACAATTTTAGTTCTCAATGGTCAGACACAAAATTTCACCAAGAAGACTTGAATTTGTAGCAACAGTTGAGAGCCCAAACAAACTTGGATATTTCCCCATAATAGCTTTTTGAAAAGCTTGAGATGTTCACTATAACTTTTTTAGAGACTATTTTTTCATTATAAATCTCAAACTTATTGATAATCCTTGTTTTTCCATAGTGGTGGACAATGCTCTCCTTCCCCTTTTATGCTACAATCGCTCATTCTTTTTTGGATTAAATTCAAACCATTAGCTTGTCCTTAACAAATGTCTTTTTGACTTGATTTCTATTAGATTCACATTGAAACCAACATTTCTTGTAAAACCAAACATGAAAACCCATAATCTTGAAATATGCATATAATAAAGGGTAAAATGGTCAAAAACTCTATAAATTGACCACAGAATTATACATGCAATTGACACTTATCACAACACCCAACCCACTTTTTCCTAGTCTCTAAAAAAATAAGTGACTTTGTAATTCATCTTGAGTGCACACCTTCATCATTTTGTAAGAGCATCCAATTTTGTCGAACTTACCCAACCAGGGGCATATCCAATTTTGTCAAGCTTACCCAATCAAGGGCAAATCCAATTTTCGTAGAGCTTACCCAACCAAGGGAAAATATAATATTGTCGAACTTACCCAATCAAGGGCAAATCCAATTTTTGTCGAACTTACCCAACCAAGGGACATCCTATTTATATTTGCCTAGAAGGGGCAGTTTACTTTTCGAGTTCTGTCTAGAAGGGGTGGATCGAAACAACAAGCTATTTTGAGTATTCTAACCATGTGATGCATGATGATATGTGTATACTGACTTTGTTGGCTCGTATGCAATGCTTTATGTCATAACCATATCAATAGGAAGGTAGGAGACCTAGACCAAGGGAACATGCCCTGATTTCCTTTATTCTTATTTTCTGCTTCTTTTTTTCTTTTCTTTTTGTTTCTCTTTCCTTTTATCCTGATGGGATTTGACATCTCAGCTTCAACTCACAATTCGATGTGACAAGATTTTTATCCAAAAAGAAGTCATCCAGCTTGGTAGACACTCACACGTCGCTCAGTTCACTCAGGTGTTTTAAAAAGGTGAAAATTTTATGCTCAGGTTCAACTCATGAATGGTGCCTACCATAGGCTTGCTTGTTCATCTGATCTCTACCACTTAGGTCACATGCAAACACAAATCTGATGGTCTTTGTCAATGTTGTAATTGGTTTTAGGTGAATGTAAAATCATCTTGGATAGTGGAAGCTTAGACCGAAGGGACTGATAGGGTCATCTAAAACTTCTTCTTCAAGGTATGAACATCGATTCGCATTTGTTCCTCTTTTTCAGCTTCTTGAATACTTGCACAAAGATTTTTCTCTTTCTCTTTTTTCTTTTCTTTCTTTGTTTTTCTCTCTTCTTTTTTCATTCTCTTTTTTTCTTTTTCCTTTTCTTTTTTTTTTATTTTTTATTTGTTTATGTTTTATATAGATGAGTACAAATATCACTGCTTTTCGTTTGGTTCGCCTTGCTAACATAATCTTAAATGCTCTATCAGCCCCTATGGCAAGGTAGGGATAAGACAAAAAGGAAAGTTGACGATTTGTGGTATATGGTAGGCTAAAAAGGTGTTTTAGGCTCAACAAGATTCTCTAGAGTCAACTTATATCATGGTTGGCTTTTCGATCAAAAAGATCATTTCTGTGAATGCATGTGATTGATTGTGATTTTGATCAGTATTTAAAGCAAGTTCTAGAGACACCTATCAGAGTGAACACACTCAACAAAGAAATCAAAGGTCATTTGTGTGTGTATGACCATGGGCTCAAAATCTCACGTTTAGTGTTTAAAGTCTACCAAGACTAGTTTACCTCTTTTTTTTGAAAAATTCAAATCACATTTCATTGTCAAATTTTGTCAATATGTACATTCATAAGATGCAATACATGCAAAAGAAAAGACAAGTTCAAAAGATAATGCCCTTCAAGTTTCACAGGAATCTTCCACCATGTTGTTGATCTGGTTCAGCCAACCTTCCAATGTCAATGAGATCTTGAATCTCATGCCTCAATCTTTTACACTCATCGGTTTGATGACCTTGGCCTTGGTGGAAACAACAGTATGCTTTTGGATCATAGTTTATTGACAGTGGGTTTGGTGGTGGGCGTGGTGCCAACGGTTGTAATAGACCCCTCCTCATTAATTTACCCAAAACTCTTGAAAGTGGCATATTGAAATCAGAGAAATGTCTTGGCCCTTGTGCTCCCATACATGCTTGACCAATCTTTTTAGGTTTGGATGTCCCAGTTTGTCCCTTGATGGCCTTTGGTAATTTCCCCAGCTCTTCGTCCATCATTTTCTGTCCTATTGCTAAAAGGGTCTCAACATTGTCTTGGGCCACTCTTGCTTCTTTTATTTTATCTTTCTCGATTTTATCTAATATTTGCTCAATTATATTTATTAAGGGATTCATCCTATTGGTCACAAAATCTTCTATCTTTTCATCAACCATTCTCTCCATCCTTTTTATTAATTCATCTTGTATGTTTCCCTTGGCCATGACTCTTTTCTTCCACTGAAATGACTATAAGATAAAATATTAGTGTATGAATGCATGATGTGGTTATGCAGATGCATGACATGTATGCAAGATTAAATGAATGAATTTATTTTAAACGACGACTTTAGACTCAACAAAAATTGTGGCAAAAGGTGGGTTCCTAATGTCTAAGTAGGGTAAGGACTTAAACTCAAGGGAGACCTAATGACAACACATCTAACCCTAAAGATGAGATTTCGAATTCAGTGATGGGACGACTTAGACCTAAAGTTATGCAACATGTGAGACAAGATGAATAAGGGGTAAGTTTATTACTCCTATATGATTTTACAGAGACTCAAATCAAAATTACTTATTTTGAAAGACAAAAGACACAAATGCCCCTATGAGGTAATTCAGATCAAAATTAGCCAATTCAGATGACACTAATGATTTTTGCTTTAGAAGAATGATTCAGATTAAAAACATATACTTAGAGTGACATGTGACAATTTTACCCCTATAGGATGATTCAGATCGAACATATCTACTTAGGTTGACAAAAGATGAAAATGCCCTTTGGAGGCGACTCGAAAAAGGAAGTGCTTTTAAATCTAGGCTTCGCCCCCTTATCACTCCCTTCGCCCCCTTATTACTTTAGTTAATGAAAAGTTAGAAAAGTCAATTCTACCCTAGGTGGTTAGTATCCATTGAGTCACCAGAAGACCCAATGGTCCTAGACCTAATGAATCCTTATGTATGAAGTTTCGAGTTTTATGTTGTCACAAAGATTTCTACAAAATGATGTTTCAAAAAGTTTCCTCCTAGTGGAGATCACTTGAAGAAACAATTAGTGATATCTTGATGTCATAGATCAAGGCATATTTCAAAATGGGCGGTAAAAACTCAAGACTTTATACAAAAAGATTCGACTCTGTAGGACCCGCCGCCACGAGCACCCCTGCTGTGTTGAATAATAACAATATTTGGGGAGCTTTTATTAATCATCTGAAAATATGGGTGCCCGCGACGGGAATCCTACGAAAATAAAATAACTGAAACTGTACAATGCTTTACATTTCTATACACGCGGAAGCTCATCTGAATATACATCATATATATATATATATATATACATCTGAAATATACAACTGTTCTGTACAAGGGCCCACTGGCCTACATCATATACATATACTGTACATCTGGATACGAAACATGTACAACAATGACCACACAGGTCCAAAACTGATATACACTGATCGAGGTGTGTGTGCATGCCTTCTCCGTCAGCCTCGATCCAACTGCTCCTCGAACCCAGCACGAACACCTGCAAAACTGGAAGAAGGAGGGGGGATGAGTGATAAAGATCACCCAGTAAGCGCTCCTTACTTCCCTCAATACCCAAGCAAGCACAACAATCACATAAACAACACATACCTTGGCCTCGGCCCTAATCATACATCTATGCGCTTGCTGGAATCTGGAAACTGTTATCTGTATCTCATTCATTCATTATTATCATATGGATGCATGTCATGATGTGTATGTCATGTCATGCTAACTGAAAACTGGATGCATGCATCTGAATACCTCTCTCTGTACCCTCGGGTACCTGCTGTGCTGATCAGACTGGGTAATACAGGGATTCGGCATCCTGGCCATGTGGGTTAACCATTCTAGCTACCGGCTAGAAAGCTGAATCTGATATCTGCACTGCTACGATCTGACTGGTGTCAGAGAGCTGAAACTGAAATGCTGCTGAATCATCTGACTGGTGTCAGGAACTGAATCTGAAAACACTGCTCAGCGTTCTGACTGGTGTCAGAAGGCTGATTCCCACAGATGCCCCCTCGTATTCACCCTATACTCTCACCCGTACATCGGGTTCTGAATACTGCTGAATTCGGATCCCCTGATCCTCTCTGAAGCTACATGTAATGCCATGACATGCATATGCAGCTTATTAACTCATTACATGCTTATTTGATGCTTATCTGAAGCCATTAAATATTTATTCTGAATTCGCATGCTCAATTTCCCATTCAAATAACATTTTTCTGAAATTCTGCTGATGCACGGGCGTGCATGAAATGTGCACGGGCGTGCACCCTGACGCACGGGACCGTGCACTGGTCGTGCGCCTGGTCGTGTAACTCTCGGGAATTTACTATTCATTGTCCCTGAAATTGCCTATGCACGGGCGTGCGTATGCGGACACACGGGCGTGCATGTACATTTCCTGGCCGTGCATGGGTCGTGCATACGGGCGTGCATCTGGAGAAACACAGGCTCACGGCCGTGCCATACGGCGCACGGTCGTGCGTCTGGTTCTTCAACAAAGCACCGCTCGGAAAATGTACAAATGGCCAACCAAAACACATCCAATTGTAATCACACTTCAAACACATGTTATCCACATCCCAAATAACACAATTCAAACATCATATACCACATGCATCGATCATTCCACGATTTACCATGGAAATATCTTCTTTCTCTTTCTAAAGCCATACATACACACATGCAAGCTTCAAGGGTGGAAATCTATCAACCAAATCAACATGCAATCACATATAAACCTTCCACACATTCATCAGCATGCAATACCTTCATCCATGGCATCAACACTCATCAAACAAGCTAGGAAAACGCAAGAAGAAGTGAGGAACACTTACCTCTCTCCATGCTTTGAAACCAAGCTTCAAATCACTAATCTCTTGGCTCTCTAATCGGATTGGGAGCTAATGGCTGCTGAGTCTCCTCTCTAGGAACGGGAGGCACTGAAATGAAAGAGAGAATATGGCAAAAATGCAAACTGGTGAGTAAAGAAATGAACTTAACTCACGGCTCACTTAAATACTATGCCACGCACGGGCGTGCACCAATGATGCACGGTCGTGCACCAGGGAAAATAAGTATAACTTATTTCCCGCTCGCTCGCCTAATCGAATCCTTCCGAAAGGATTCCAACGGAAGCCACATGGCTTCGAAAACTTACCAACTCACCCTTGAACTCAACCAGACTCCCAATCTCTTTCTGAATTCGATTTCTAACCCCAAAACTCTACCCCTAAGGGTTTCCGGATCTAGGATGCTACAGACTCGATCAATCACATGCAAAAAGGGTCCTAAGGATTGACATCTATGGCCACTACATGGGTTTGACTCGGGTAAGGTCAAAGGCTACCTTAGGCGAGAACCAAAGGTTCTTTTCATATACACAAAGGTACGATGCTTAAGGCTGATGTACAAGACAGACTACCCCTAGGCCGAGTGGGCTTTCGGGCGAAGTCTGGATTGCCATCGGGGTTTATAGGGACAAGGAGTGCACAGTGGGTGTAAGTGTTGTGCAATGCAAGGAACTTGATTAAACTTAGAAGCGCTTTACAAACTTACCACATCGGAATCGACTCTTCGCATTTTCCCCAGTGGAGTCGCCAGAGCTGTGACGCCGGTTTTTGTCGCGCCATGCCAGGACAGACTTACCACTCTTGTTTAACCACCCTAAACGTGGTCAAGAGGAGCGCATAACGGGTTTTTGGCTTGCTACGGAGTCTATGGAGTCGCCACCCGGGAGTAACCCCGGGAAAATACACATCGGTGAGGATAGACGATTTATGGATCCCTTGCAAAGGACCCAACTACCCCTCACCTGCCCAATGGGTCGGGTTCGGAGAGTCAGGTACGACAATGGGAAGGTGTTAGGTACCCATGCCACCCGGCATGAAAGCCGGCCTCCACTATTGTGGTTCGTTTGTTAAGCGCGTTACCGAGTTTAATTAAATTCCGTATTATCACACAATGCGAATAAATAAAATCATCCAAAATAGATATGAGAATTAAATCATCCACGAAATAAACGAAAACAAAAATAAAAATAAGGAAATTACAATCCAATTCCATTCACCCCTATACATTGGATCTAACCCCTAAATAAGCCTAAAAAATAAATAAATAAGTAAACCCTGCAAAACAAAATGTGTTAGCACAAATTTAATAAATAATAAAAGAAATATAAACTAAATATGCATCCATTACGTCTTCAATCGGCTTCTCTCCCATGTTTGACTCGTCCGAGGAATATTTCATATAAAAATAATAAATAAGACATTCACAATAAAAACACATAAAAAAAAAAAATTAATTACATCCCCTTTGCACATACACCCCTATACATTTATTCTAATCCTAAACAAGCCTAAAAAATAAAACCTGCAAAACAAGAGGGTTAAATAATAATAAAAGAAAAATTATCGAGCTTTCCAACTTCCATATACCGCCAAAAAAGAGAGTTTTTCACATGCTAAAAAAAATACAAAGAAACTTGACAAAACGTTAGCACTTGCGAACATAATTTCATTCCAATACCCCAAATCAATTCCATCAGACAATAATAACGATAACAAAAATAATGACACATAACCATGGTTACCGAAAATATAAAATAAACAAATATATGCGATGGCTGTAGGTGAGAATATACAGCATGCAGCCCAACCAGAACCCAATAATATATATACACACATGCACAGCAGCCCATCCAAGAAATAAACAAAATGCAGCCCAGCCGGTCCGCCCAAGAGAAATAACAGCATGCAGCCCAACCAGGAACCCACTAATATATACACACATGCACAGTAAATAAAACAACCAATTCACCCGCTGCCGCGATTCGAACCCGGGTGCCAGGGACTGAACCTCCCGCCTTTCCCACCAAGGCAACAGCCACATTTATTCAATGAGGATGCAAAATTCTATATGTAAAATCAAATTAGATACTGATTATATAAAATAAAAAAAAGAACAGAATAAATATAAATATAAAAATTAAAAATTTATATACAGAATATTAACATATTTATATATACATGAAATATTAATACAGAATATCAATCCAGACTATAAAATATAACATTTTTTTTATCATGTATGTAAAAACAAACAAATAAACAAATAAAATAAAATAATATAAAATTTTATTCATAAGAATTCCCCTCAGGGTGGTACCTGAAAATTACTGATTCGAAGTTTATCGATGCTGAACCGAGGATGAACCAAAATTACACAAATTGGTTTTCAGAATTTCTTTTTGAAAAAATCTTCTTTTGAAAATTTTATTTCTCTCAATTTTCTCTCTTTCCTAATTTTTTTTCTCTCCAGTCGTCTCCTCCTCTTTTTTTTTTTTTCTCCAGCCGTTCCCCCCTTCCCCCTTTATGGTATTTTTCTGTCTCATTTTTATATGCCTCTGGAAGCTGAGATCCTGGAAATTAAATTCATTTCAATTCCCCTCAATCCGCCTAAAAAACAGTAACGATTAAATTTTATGCGCAGAAGAAGGGATAAGCAAGCCAGTTTGGAAGGCTGGATAAGGCAGAAATATATAAGTTAAAAAGCAGAGCTTGCACGAAAAATGAGGAAAGAAATAAAGAAGATAAAATAAAAGGAATATAAATAAGGGAGATAAATGCTGACACTGCAGAGGAGAATCAGAAAACTGGCAGGCGGGAAAAAGGTAAGCTGACGCAAAAGAAGGAAAATGAGAGGCTGGCGCGGGCTGGATAAACTCGCACAGGAGATAAGCAGGCGGGAATAAATGCGTTGCACAAAGTAAGGAAATCTTCGCCCGCGTGTACTGCACGCGCGAGGAGAGGCGGACGCTGATCTCCAGCTTTGCCTCAGCTCACGCGTGGAGATACGCGCTCCTGGGCCTTCTTCCTGGACATGGGCCGCACGCTTTCATTCTTCTTTCTCCTTGGGCGGGCTGCATTTTTCTCTTGGGTGCTGGGCTTCTTCCCTTCTTATTTATTTCTTCACATGCTCTCTCTCTCTCTCTCTTTTGGATTAGCTACTTGGGTCCTTTTTTTTTTTTTTTTTTAAATAAAATAAAATAAACACTTTTTGGGTTTTCATGATTTTTTTTTTAATAAAATAAAATAAACAATTTTTTTTTCTTTTTAACTCATCCATCCTCAACTCAACATCTCAAAAATTCTAAATCAATATCTAGGTTTTTTCATCATCAGGGGTAACCCTGTTGGGTCCAAAATGGGGTGTCTACAGACTTGCTATAACTGAAAAAGAACAAAAACTAAATAAAAATAAAATTAAACTAACACATTCACTAACTATCTAAACCACTTTGTAGGTTGTTAAGTTACATTTAGCATATACGATAAGCCTTTATACCCCTAAGTGGTCCTAGTGGATGAGTTATAGTCTTGTGAGGGTTTTCAATGATACTACCCACAAACATCATTTACCTAATCCCAAGGAAATAACATAGCAAGCACATATAATATTACAATAACATAATAGTTAACTTATACAAAAGTCTTATGAACCACAACAAATAATCAATACACAACTTACCAAGCTCATCCTCTTCAAAATTATTTCAAAATAACACACCACTACTTTATCAACTTTTATATCCATCTCATTCAAAAAATGTCAACCAAACTTTTAGAATACATCCATGTATGCATCCACATTTACAAGTGACTCAAAACAAATTTTATAAACAAGTTCCCTCAAAGAAACCATTCAATTATCTTCCCTTGATATATATTGGTGACAATGCCTCGATCCTAGATGTCTTAACATTTACACTCATTATATATCATGTTTAATGATATTTTTCTTTGTTGCTCTTTTCTTTTACATATAATTTTTTAGGGGTTTGTCTAGTTTCCTTAGGTTGTGAACCAGTCTTTTTACATGAACAATTGATACTCGTAATACCATCACCTAGTTACTCAACTAATCACATACCTAAATTGTTTTGCATACTTTTATCTCTAGTCATTTTTTTGCTTGAGGGTCAGTTATGGTGGACATGTCAACCCCCAACCTACTCAACAACTAGGACATTAAAGTAGTTGAAATTTGTATTCATGCCTTCATATTTTCTTCATTTATATACTCATTCTATCTAAGCATCTAAGCAATGTACATTTTTAACCATAGTTCAAACAATCGTCAAGTTTATTTAAGGATTTTTAAATTTGTTACTTATATACATGAACATAACATACAAACAACTCTTTAAGTTTAGTCATCAACCATATAACTTCTTCATCTTTATACTCATTCTATCTAAGGATCTAAGATATGTATATTTTCAACCATAGTTCAAACAATCATCAAGTCTATCTAGGGATTTTTAAATTTGTCTCTTATATATATGAACACAACATACAACAACTCCTTAAGTTTAGTCATAAACCATACATACCTCAAAGCTAAAAGCTTTAATTTTGTAGTGTATGTTTCTCCATACTTCTAAGTCAAATAAAGCTAGCTTATCATATACCAATCAATTATCATAATTAAGTATAATCATAGGCACACAAGTTAACTCAACACATACACACTAAAACAAAACAAAAAAATTTTAAAAATTTGTCACTGATGTTGTTATTAATGTAATTCTAGTTCTAACTTTTCTTTACCCCTGACCTAGTATCAACATTATCCTTAATAGAGAATGAGAAAAATAAAAAGTTAGAACTACTTCCCTTATTTTGTGTGAGGTGTCTTTGCTTGCTCATGCATTGAGATTTGAAACTATGAAAAATTCTCCATGGCCAATGTTAATAACAAAAAAACCTTAAACAATATTGTTAGATTTCATTAGTTTGACAAACAAAAAAATTATAAACAAAAAAAAAAAAAAAAAAACACATAGAGGAGACAACTTGGGTTGCCTCCCAATAAGCACTTATTTATAGTCTTTAGTTTGACTTGATATTAGTATTTTTAGGTTGGATCAATCCATGGGATGGAGAATTTGCCTTTTTGCTATCTATTATCTCTATAATATTTCAACCATTGGCCATTAACCATAAATGTGCCCTTCTCTTTATGTGATATTTGAATAGTGCCTGATGGGTTCACTTTTGTCATGGTGAATGGTCCTGACCACTTGGATCATAGCTTTCTTAGAAAGAGTCGTAATCTGACATTGAATGGCAACACCTTTTCTCCCTCTTTAAACTCTCTTTTTAGGATGAGACAGACAGTAGTTCACCCGCCCATCCTATGAGTGTTAGTGATAGGCGGCGATCTCAGAGTACCTTCCATGTGTCGATGAGACCAGATTAGTTGAGAGAAATGATTGGGGATGTAGTCAGAGAAAGCCTCCAGCATGCTGGAGTGGGTAATGTTCAGGAACCAAATAGAGTAACTCCTCCCCAGTATGAGAGCCATCAGATTTCGAGACGAAGAAGACAGTCTCAGTCACAGTATCAGTCACACCCACAGTTTCAGCCCCAATCACAGTATCAGCATCAATATCAGTCTCAGCTCCAGTCAGTTAGAGACAGATATCAGTATCCAACTGGTTATACAGATTGTGGTCAGAGTATGAGTACAGAGACAGTTGGTACTAGTTCTTCAGAGAGACTTCATCCGATCTACCATCTGCCAGGGTCATTTTAGCCAGTAAAATTCAGTGGATCTAAAGATCCAACAGTGGCAGAAGAGTGGGTAGAGTCAGTGGAGAGTGTCATGGGCCTTTTCACTTTATCAGAGAGAGAAAAGGTCAACTATGCAGTGTTTCTTCTCCGAGGTGATGCCAAAGTTTTGTGGGGTCTAGCCAAGGCCTCCATCAATGAGGAGCAGTTGACATGGGCAGAATTCAGACAGTTATTTGATGCTGAGTACAGGAGTATAGAGATGGTATATGCCAAGGCCCAGGAGTTTATTGACTTGACTCAGGGGCCTAGTTCAGTAAAGGAGTACGCCACTAGATTTAATGCCTTGGCAAGGTTCGTCCCTAGTTTGGCGGGGACAGAGATGGGCAGAGTTCAGAAATTCATCCATGGCTTGCATCCTGTAATAGCCAAGGATGTGATGACAGAAGCTGATCCTCCCCAGAGATTCAGTGATGCATTGGGGAGAGCACTTAGATCAGAGGTTGGTTTACAGAGGATGGGTGCTATGTGTAGCATCCTAGATCCAGAAAGCCCTTAAGGGTAGAGTTTTGGGGTTAGAAACGAGATTCAGAAAGAGATTGGGAGTCTAGATAAGTTCAGGGGTGAGTTAGTAAGTTTTTGGAGCCGTGTGGCTTTCGTAGGAGTCCTTTTGGAAGGATTTGATCAGGCCAGTGAGCGGGAAATGGAATAAGTCCATTTTCCCTTGTGCACGCCCGTGCACCATTGATACACGACCGTGCGTGGCCTAGTATATAAGTGGAGCTGAGAGTTATGTCATTTCTTTTCTCACCCATTTGCATTTCAGTCAAATTCTCTCTTCATTTTCAGTTCCTCCCGTCCCTAGAGAGGAAATTCAGCAGCCAATTGCTCTCGATCAAGTTAGAGAGCGAAGAGCTTAGTTGTTTTCTGAAGCATGGCAAGAGGTAAGTGTTCTTCACTTCTTCTCACATTTTCTCAGCTTGTTTGATGAGTTGTGATGTCATGGATGAGTTATTTGCATGCTGATGAGTGTTGAGAATGATTATATGATGTTGCATGATGAATTGGATGATGAATTTCCATCGTTGAATCCTTGCATGTTGGTTGATCATGCTTTAGTGAGAGAAATAACTTGCTTCCATGGTGAAATGTTTGATGATTGATGCATGTGAAAGTTGAGGGTTGAGTTGTGTTAGTTGGGATGCTGAGAACATGTGTTTGAAGTGGTTTTACAATTGAATGAGTTTTGGTTGGTGAATTGGGCAATTTTTAGGCGGTGCTTTGTTGAAGAACCAGACGCACGACCGTGCGCCTGAATGGCATAGCCGTGAGTCTTTGTTTTTCCAGATGTACGCCCGTGTGCACGGCTAGAAAATGCTCATGCACGCCCGTGTGTTCTCATACGCATGCCCGTGCATGCGTTTACAGAAATTCCAGTAGCTTGCACGGTCAGGCACACGACCAGAGCACGACCCCGTGCGTCCTAGCTCACGCCCGTGCACTTTTCCTGTATGCCCGTGCACCTGCAGATTTTTAGAAAAAGAATTAAAAATGAGAAATTAAGCATGTGAATTCAGAATAAAGGTTAATTGGCTTCAGATAAGTATTAGACGAGCATGTATTCAGACAATAAACTGCATATGCATCTCATGGCATGCCATGTAGCTTCAGAGAGGATCAAGGGATCCAAATTCAGCAGAATTCAATATTCAGAACCTGATGTATGGGTAAGAGTATAGGGGGAATACGAGGTGGCATCCGTGGGATTCAGCTTTCTGACACCAGTCAGAATGTTCAGCAACATTTCAGTTTCAGCCTTCTTACACCAGTCAGATCGTACAGCAGTATTAAGATTCAGCTTTCTAGCTAGTAGCTAGACTGTTCAGCCCACATGGCCAGGATGTCGAATCCCTATATTCCACCAAGCCTGATCAGCATAGCAGGTACCCGAGGGTACAGAGAGGTATTCAGATGCATGCATCCAGTATTCTCAGTTAGCATAACATGACATACACATCATGACATGAATAGACGTGATATCAGTAAATGAATGAATCAGATATTTAGTATTCAGTTTTCAGATACCAGCAAGCGCATAGATGTATGAATAGGGTCGAGCCCAGGTATGTTTGATTATTGTGTTTGTTTGTGCTTGCTTGGGTTATGAGGGAAGTAAGGAGTGCTTACTGGGTGATCTTTATCACTCATCCCCCTCCTTCTTCCATCCTTTCAAGTGTTCATGTTGGTTCCGAGGAGTAGGTGGTTCGAGGCTGATGGAGAGGGCACGCACACACACCTCGATCTCAGTATTGTATGTATATCAGTTGTGGACCTGTGTGGTCACTTTGTAAATGTTTATGTATCCAGATAAACAGTGTGTATGTATATTAAAAGGCCTTTGGGCCCATTGTACAGAACAGTTTATGTAATTTCAATGATGTATATTCAGTAAAGCTTCTGTATGTGCAGAGATGTATAGTTACAGGGGTTTTATTTATTTTCGTAGGATTTCCGTCGCGGGTACCTGAGTTTTCAGTTTATTAATAAAAGCTTCCCGTAGCATTATTCAGCAGCAGAAAGGTACTCGTGGCGACGGGTCCTACATTGGTGGTATCAGAGCAAAGTTGTAAGTGTGTGGTGCCTTTTTCTCTCCTTCGCAGCCGTCGTCCAGACCCTCCTCACAGCACAGTCAGGTACTTATTTCCAGCTTTGATTGTGATATGTGTTTCTAACCCCTAGTTTGTTGTGATGCTATAGATAGAGAAGAGTATGTCCCTAGATGTCTAGATGAGACAGACAGTAGTTCACCCGCCCATCCTATAAGTGTTAGTGATAGACGGCGATCTCAGAGTACCTCCTATGTATCGATGAGACCAGATCAGTTGAGAGAGATGATTGGGGATGTAGTTAGAGAGAGCCTCCAGCAAGCTGGAGTGGGTAATGTTACAGAGCCAGATAGAGTTACTCCTCCTCAGCATGAGAGTTATCAGATTCCGAGGAGAAGACATTCCCAGTCACAGCATCAGTCGCAGCCACAGTATTAGCGATGGTATTAGTATCAGTATCAGTCACAGCATCAGTCAGTTAGAGAGAGGCATCAGTTTCCAGCAGGTTATTCAGAGTACAGTCAGGGTATGAGTACCGAGACAGTCGGTACCAGTTCTTCAGATAGAATTCATCCGATTTATCATCTGCCAGGGTCATTTCAGCCAGTAAAATTCAGTAGATCCAAGGATCCAGCAGTGGCAGAGGAGTGGATAGAGTCCGTGGAGAATGTAATGGGACTCTACACATTATCAGAGTGAAAGAATGTCAGATATGCAGTGTTCCTTCTCAAGGGTGATGCCAAGGTTTGGTGGGGCCTAGCCAAGGCTACCCTTAGTGAGCAGTAGATGACATGGGTAGAATTCAGACAACTTTTTGACACAGAGTACAGGAGTATGGAGGTGGTGTATGCTAAGGCCCAGGAGTTCATTGACTTGACTTAGGGGTCCAGTTCAGTCAAGGAGTACACCACTAGATTCAATGCATTGGCAAGATTCTTCCCGAGTTTGGTAGGGACAGAGATGGGCCGAGTTCAGAAATTTATCCACGGCCTGCATCCTGCGATTTACAAGGATGTGATGATAGGGTCAGATCCTCCCCAGAGATTCAGTGATGCATTGGGGAGAGCACTCAGATCAGAGGCCGGATTACAGAGGATGGGTGTTCTGAGTCGAGCATCCGAGAGAGATCAGAGGACAGATGATAGAGACAGGGGCAAGAGGCCGATGTCAGCCAGGAGATCTACCTGAGGTTTCCAGAGCCAAAGGTAGAGAGTTGCGCCCCAGTCGGTACAGTGCATCAGATGTGGCAGGCGCCATTCAGGAGAGTGTTTAGCTGGCCAGATAGTATGTTATTGGTGCCATCAGCCAGGGTATATGATGGCAGTGTGTCCAGCCAGAGGTGGAGTTGGTGCTGGACCAAGCCGAGGTGGAGCTGGTCAGTTCAGAGGCCGAGATGGTCTACCCAGAGGCGGAGCTAGAGCAGAGAGAGGTGGAGCAGATGTTCCCAGAGCTGGTGATAGAGCACCTGAGGGAGGTGCCGGTCCTTCAGGGGTAGGCGGAGGCAGAGCCAGAGTTTATGCAGTCCGCCAGGAGCAGACAGAGGTCATTCCCCATGCGGTTACCGGTCAGTTATTTTATTTTGGTACTCCTTTATTTGTACTTGTTGATTGTGGAGCCACACACAGCTTTGTATCATGGAGTGTAGTGGAGAGATTAGAGGTTGACCCTAGTGTGGTCAGTAGGAGTATCCAGGTAGAGATGCCAGATGGGGGATTTGTATTGAGTGACCGAGTTCTTCTAGATCAGGAGATAGAGGTTATGGGTAGACAGATGATGATTGATTTGATTCTGCTGGAGTTAGCAGATTTTGATATGATTTTGGGGATGGATTTCTTGGGGAGATACGGTACAGAGATAGATTGTGGAAGGAAGAAGGTGAGATTCCATATAGGCCCTGATCAGTTTGTGTTTGGTGAGGGCAGAGTCGACAGTCTGATGATTTCCAGTGTTCAGGCGAGCAAATTGTTGAGACAGGGTTGTGTTGGATACTTGGCCAATGTTGTATGCAGTGTTTCAGTGGGTCTGAGTATCGAAGAGGTGCCAGTAGTCAGAGAGTTTCCAGATATGTTTCCAGAGGAGATGCCAGGGTTATCTCTAGACAGAGAGTTGGAGTTTAGTGTTGAGCTTCTTCCAGGTACGGCTCCAATCTCTAAGGCTCCGTACCGGATGGCTCCATCTGAGCTTCAGGAGTTAAATAAGCAACTTCAAGAGTTGACAGATAAGAGATTCATCCGACCCAGTTGTTCACCTTAGGGAGCTCTGATTCTATTTGTTAAGAAGAAAGATGGGTCGATGAGGATGTGTATCGACTACAGGGAGCTTAACAGAGTGACAATGAAGAACAAGTATCCCCTGCCAAGGATTGATGATTTGTTTGATCAGTTGAGAGGTGCAACTGTGTTTTCCAAGATCGATCTGAGATCTGGATATAATCAGGTTAGAGTGGCAGACAGAGATGTTCCTAAGACAGCTTTCAGGACTAGATACAGGCATTATAAGTTCGTAGTCATGCCATTTGGGTTAACTAATGCTCCAGCGATCTTTATGAATCTGATGAACCAGGTGTTTCATGATTGCTTAGACCGGTTTGTGGTGGTTTTCATTGATGACATTCTGGTGTATTCCAGGAGTGTGGCAGAGCATGAGGAGCATCTCAGATATGTGCTTCAGAGGCTGAGAGACATGCAGTTGTTTGCCAAATTCTCCAAGTGCGAGTTCTGGCTTGACAGAGTAGCATTTCTGGGTCATGTAGTTTCAACAGATGGAATTTCAATAGATCCCAGTAAAGTGGAGGCTATATTGAGTTGGACAAGGCCGAAGACAGTAAAGGAGATCAGAAGTTTCCTTGGGTTGGCAGGATATTACAGGAGATTTATTGAGGGATTCTCTAGCCTAGTAAGGCCTCTTACTGCCTTGACTAGGAAAGAGGTTCCATTTGAGTGGACAGATGATTGTGAGATGCGATTCCAGGAGCTTAAGCAGAGATTGACTAGTGCTCCAGTTTTGGCACTACCTCAGGAGGGAGTAGAGTTTGATATCTATACAGATGCGTCCCATCAGGGGATTGGGGCAGTTTTGATGCAGAGTGGTAGGGTCATTGCCTATGCCTCCAGACAGTTGAGAGATCATGAGATGAGGTATCCTACCCATGATTTGGAGTTAGCTGCAGTTGTTTTTGCCCTGAAGATTTGGAGACATTATCTTTATGGGGTTAAGTGCAGTATCTATACAGACCATAAGAGTCTGAAATATTTCTTCACCCAGAGAGAGCTTAATATGAGACAAAGAAGATGGCTAGAGTTGGTGAAGGATTATGATGTTGACATCAGATATCACCCAGGCAGAGCCAATGTGGTGGCAGATGCTTTGAGTAGACGTGTGGCATTATCCAGTCTTTCAGTTCAGAGAGAGCTGTAGTATGAGATTGCCAGAGAGCAGATTAAGATAGTGACTGCAGGTTTCTCCAGACTTCAGATCAGATCTTCTCTGTATGATGAGATCAGAGAGTGTCAGATGTCAGATGAGTGGACTCAGAGTATGCTTCAGAGGATGTCAAAAAGAGCAGTGCCAGACTTTGAGTTTAGAGATGGGATCTTGAGATTTAGGGATAGAGTATGTGTGCCACAGAGTTCAGAGTTGAGACAGATGATTTTGTCAGAGGCGCACAGTACGATGTATTCAGCGCACCCAGGCAGTACAAAGATGTATCAGGATCTCAAGAAGAGTTTCTGGTGGTCAGGCATGAAGAAAGACATCGCAGACTTTGTTTCCAGGTGTCTGATATGTCAGCAGGTTAAGGCAGAGCATCAGAGACCCTCAAGTCTACTTCATCCCTTGAGTATTCCTGAGTGGAAGTGGGAAGATATTTCTATGGACTTTATTTCTGGTCTTCCCAGAGTTCAGAGAGGATTTGATGGCATATGGGTGATAGTGGACAGACTGAGCAAGTCAGCTCATTTTCTGCCAGTCAGACAGGGTATGTCTACAGATCAGTTGGGGAGACTGTACATCAGAGAGGTAGTCAGACTTCATGGTGTTCCCAGGACTATAGTGTCAGATAGAGACTCCAGATTTCTATCAGCTTTCTGGAGATCATTGCAGAGAGCCTTGGGGACCAGGCTACAGTTCAGTTCAGCTTATCATCCTCAGACAGATGGCCAGACTGAGAGAGTTAATAAGATTCTGGAGGATATGCTCAGAGCCTGTTGTATGGACTTCCAGACCGATTGGGCAGAGTTGATTTCCCTTATGGAGTTCGCATATAATAACAGTTATCAGGCAACTATTCAGATGGCTCCATTTGAGGCGTTATACGGTCGGAAGTGTAGATCTCCTCTTCATTGGGATGAGGTTGGAGAGAGAGATTCTTTGGAGATAGTTGTGGGTCCAGAGATAGTTCAGGGGATGATTGAGCATATCAGGATCATCAGGCAGAGGATGATACGGGCCCAGGATCGACAAAAGACCTATGCAGACCTAAGACGCAGAGAGATTGAGTTTGCAGTAGGCGATAAAGTGTTTCTGAGAGTTGCTCCGTACAGGCATGTTCTTAGATTTGGCAGAAAGGGGAAGTTGGCCCCTAGATTCATTGGTCCCTATGAGATACTTGAGAGAGTGGGGATAGTTGCCTACAGATTGGCGTTGCCAGCTAGCATGGACAGGATCCATAATGTCTTCCATATGTCGCAGTTGAGGAAGTATGTGGGGGATCCTTCTTATGTGCTTCAGTTTTCAGAGATAGAGTTGGCAGATGATCTGAGTTATCAAGAGCTGCCGGTACAAATCCTAGACTTTAAGGTTAAAGTCCTCAGAAACAAGCAGATTCCTCTAGTGAAGGTCTTATGGCGCAGTTAGAGAGTGGAGAAACCCACTTGGTAGGTAGAGTCTGAGATCAGGGATAGATTTCCAGAGTTATTCAGAAAAATTTCGAGGTCGGAATTTTTATAAGGGGGGAGAAAATGTAGCATCCTAGATCCAGAAAGCCCTTAGGGGTAGAGTTTTGGGGTTAGAAACGGGATTCAGAAAGAGATTGGGAGTCTAGATAAGTTCAGGGGTGAGTTAGTAAGTTTTCGAAGTCGTATAACTTTCGTAGGAGTCCTTTTGGAAGGATTCGATCAGGTGAGTGAGCGGGAAATGGAATAAGTCCATTTTCCCTTGTGCACGCCCGTGCACCATTGATGCACGACCGTACATGGCCTAGTATATAAGTGGAGCCGAGAGTTATGTCATTTCTTTTCTCACCCATTTGCATTTTAGCCAAATTCTCTCTTCATTTTCAGTTCCTCTCGTCCCTAGAGAGGAAATTCAGCAGCCAATTGCTCCCGATCAAGTTAGAGAGCGAAGAGATTAGTTGTTTTCCGAAGCATGGCAAGAGGTAAGTGTTCTTCACTTCTTCTCGTATTTTCCCAACTTGTTTGATGAGTTGTGATGTCATGGATGAGTTATTTGCATGCTGATGAGTGTTGAGAATGATTATATGATGTTGCATGATGAATTGGATGATGAATTTCCATCGTTGAATCCTTGCATGTTGGTTGATCATGCTTTAGTGAGAGAAATAGCTTGCTTCCATGGTGAAATGTTTGATGATTGATGCATGTGAAAGTTGAGGGTTGAGTTGTGTTAGTTGGGATGCTGAGAACATGTGTTTGAAGTGGTTTTACAACTGAATGAGTTTTGGTTGGTGAATTGGGCAATTTTTAGGCGGTGCTTTGTTGAAGAACCAGACGCACGACCGTGCGCCTGAATGGCACAGCCGTGAGTTTTTGTTTTTCCAGATGCACACCCGTGTGCACGGCCAGAAAATACTCATGCACACCCGTGTGTTCGCATATGCACGCCCGTGCATGCGTTTCCAGAAATTCCAGTAGCTTACACGGTCAGGTGCACGACCAGAGCACGACCCCATGCGTCCTGGCTCACGCCCGTGCACCTTTCCTGCACGCCCGTGCACCTGCAGATTTTCAGAAAAAGAATTAAAAATGAGAAATTAAGCATGCGAATTCAGAATAAAAGTTAATTGGCTTCAGATAAGCATCAGACGAGCATGTATTCAGACAATAAACTGCATATGCATCTCATGGCATGACATGTAGCTTCAGAAAGGATCAAGGGATCTGAATTTAGCAGAATTCAGTATTCAGAACCTGATGTACAGGTAAGAGTATTGGGGGAATACGAAGGGGCATCCGTGGGATTCAGCTTTCTGACACCAGTCAGAATGTTCAGCAGCATTTCAGTTTCAGCCTTCTGACACCAGTCAGATCGTACAGCAGTATTAAGATTCAGCTTTCTAGCCAGTAGCTAGACTGTTCAGCCCACATGGCCAGGATGCCGAATCCCTGTATTCCACCAAGCCTGATCAGCATAGCAGGTACCCGAGGGTACAGAGAGGTATTCAGATGCATGGACCCAGTATTCTCAGTTAGCATGACATGACATACACATCATGACATGAATAGACGTGATATCAGTAAATGAATGAATCAGATATTCTGTATTCAATTTTCAGATACCAGCAAACGCATAGATGTATGAATAGGGCCGAGGCCCAGGTATGTTTGATTATTGTGCTTGTTTGTGCTTGCTTGGGTTATGAGGGAAGTAAGGAGCGCTTACTGGGTGATCTTTATCACTCATCCCCCTCCTTCTTCCATCCTTTCAGGTGTTCGTGCTGGTTCCGAGGAGCGGGTGGTTCGAGGCTGATGGAGAGGGCACGCACACACACCTCGATCTCAGTATTGTATGTATATCAGTTGTGGACTTGTGTGGTCACTTTGTAAATGTTTATGTATCCAGATGAACAGTGTGTATGTATATTAAAAGGCCTTTGGGCTCATTGTACATAACAGGTTATGTAACTTCAATGATGTATATTCAGTAAAGCTTCCGCATGTGCAAAGATGTATAGTTACAGTGGTTTTATTTATTTTCGTAGGATTCCCGTCGCGGGTACCCGAGTTTTCAGTTTATTAATAAAAGTTCCCCGTAGCATTATTCAACAGCAAAGGGGTACTCGTGGCGGCGGGTCTTACACTATGAGCAGATCATCTAAGAGGACAGAGGATAGAGATAGGGGCAAGAGGCCGATGTCAGCCAAAAGATCAGCTCGAGGTTTTCAAAGTCAGAGACAGAGAGTTATATCAGTTTCCTTAGTGTACCAGATGTGGTAGGCGTCATTCTCGAGAGTGTTTAACCGGCCAGATTGTTTGTTATTGGTGCCATCAACCAGGGCACATGATGGCGGTATGTCCAGCCAGAGGTGGAGCTGGTGTTGGACCGAGTAGAGGTGAAGCTGGTCAGTTCAAAGGCCGTGGAGGTCCACCCAGAGGTAGAGCAGACACTCCCAGAGCTGGTGGTAGAGCACTTGAGGGAGGTGCTGGTCCTTCCGGAGTAGGCGGAGGCAGAGCCAAAGTTTATGTTATTCGTCAGGAGCAGGCAGAGGCCATTCCCCATGCAGTAACTGGTCAGTTACTTTATTTTGATACTCTTTTCTTTGTATTTGTTGATTGTGGAGCCACACACAGCTTTGTAATCTGGCGTGTAGTGGAGAGATTAGGGGTTGACCCTAGTGTGGCCAATAGGAATGTCCATGTAGAGATGTCAGATAGGGGATTTGTGTTGAGTGACAGGGTCCTCCTAGATCAGGAGATAGAGATTATGGGTAGATCCATGATGATAGATCTGATTCTGCTGGAGTTAGTAGATTTTGATATGATTTTAGGGATGAATTTTCTGAGGAGATACAGTACAGAGATAGATTGTGGCAGGAAGAAAGTGAGATTCCACATAGGCCCTGATCAGTTTGTGTTTGGAGAGGGCAGAGTCGACAGTCTGATGATCTCCAGTATTCAGGCGAGCAGATTGATGTGACAGGGTTGTGTTGGATACTTGGCCAATGTGGTATGCAGCAGTTCAGTGGGTCCAAGTATCGAGGAGGTACCAATGGTTAGAGAGTTTCTGGATGTATTCTCAGATGAGTTGTCAGGGTTACCTCCAGACAGAGAGTTGGAGTTTAGTGTCGAGCTTCTTCCTGGTATGACTCCAATCTCTAAGGCTCCGTACTGGATGGCTCTAATGAAACTTCAGGAGTTAAAGAAGCAGCTTCAAGAGTTGACAGATAAGAGATTCATCAGGCCCAGTTGTTCACCTTGGGGAGCTCCGATTTTGTTTGTTAAGAAGAAAGATGGGTCGATAAGGATGTGTATCGACTACAGGGAGTTGAACAGAGTGACAGTGAAGAACAAGTATCCCCTATCGAGGATAGATGACCTGTTTGACCAGTTGAGAGGTGCAGCTATGTTTTTCAAGATCGATCTGAGATCTGGATATTATCAAGTCAGAGTGGCAGACAGAGATGTTCCTAAGATAGCTTTCAGGACCAGATATGGGCATTATGAGTTCGTGGTCATACCATTTGGGTTGACTAATGCCCCAGCGATCTTTATGGATCTGATGAACCGGGTGTTTTATGATTGCTTGGACCGGTTCGTGGTGGTTTTTATTGATGATATTCTGGTGTATTCTAGAAGTGTGGCAGAGCATAAGGAGCATCTCAGATATGTGCTTCAGAGGCTGAGAGATAGATAGTTGTATGCCAAGTTCTCCAAGTGCGAGTTCTGGCTTGACAGAGTAGCATTTTTGGGTCATATAGTTTCAACAGAGGGCATTTCAGTGGATCCCAGTAAAGTAGAAGCGATTTTGAGTTGGCCGAGGCCGAAGACAGTAAAAGAGGTGCGAAGCTTCCTTGGGTTGGCAGGCTACTACAGGAGGTTCATTGAGGGATTCTCTAGCCTAGTGAGGCCTCTCACTGCCTTAACTAGGAAAGAGGTTCCATTTGCATGGATAGAGGAGTGTGAGACACGTTTTCAGGAGCTCAAGCAAAGGTTGACCAGTGCTCCAGTTTTGGCACTACCTTAAGAAGGGGTAGAGTTTGACATTTACATAGATGCGTCCCATCAGGGGATCGGGGCAGTTCTGATGCATGATGGTAGGGTCATTGCCTATGCCTCTAGGCAATTGAGAGATCATGAGATGAGATACCCTACACACGACTTGGAGTTAGCAACAGTTGTATTCGCCTTGAAGATTTGGAGACATTATATATATGGAGTCAAGTGCAACATCTATTCAAACCATAAGAGTCTGAAGTATTTCTTCACCCAGAAAGAGCTTAATATGAGGCAGAGGAGATGGCTAGAGCTAGTGAAAGATTATGACTATGACATCAGATATCACCCAAGGAGAGCCAATGTAGTGGTTGATGCATTGAGCAGACGAGTAGCCTTATCCAGTCTTTCAGTTCAGAGAGAGCTGCAGCATGAGATTGCTAGAAAGCAGATTGAGATAGTGACTGCAGGATTCTCTAGACTTTAGATCAGATCTTCTCTGTTTGATGAGATCAGAGACAGTCAGATGTCAGATGATTGGACTCAGAGTATACTTCAGAGGATGTCAGAGAGATCAGTGCCAGACTTTGAGTTCAGAGATGAGATCTTGAGATTCAGAGATAGAGTTTGTGTGCCACAGAGTTCAAAGGTGTATAGTACGGTGTATTCAGCACACCCAAACAGTACAAAGATGTACCAGGATCTCAAGAAGAATTTCTGGTGGTCAAGCATGAAGAAGGACATCACAGACTTTGTTTCCAGATGTCTGATATGTCAGCAGGTTAAGGCAGAGCACCAGAGACCCTCAGGTTTACTTCATCCCTTGAGTATTCCTGAGTGGAAGTGGGATGACATCTCCATAGACTTTATTTCAGGTCTTCCCAGAGTTCAGAGAGGATTTGATGGTATATGGATGATAGTGGACAGATTGAGCAAGTCAGCTCATTTTCTACCAGTCAGACAGGGTATGTCTACAGATCAGTTAGGGAGACTGTATATCAGAGAGGTAGTCAGACTTCATAGTGTTCCCAGGACGATAGTATCAGACAGAGACTCCAAATTTCTGTCAGCTTTCTAGAGATCATTGTAGAGAGCCTTGGGAACCAGGCTGCAGTTCAGTTCAGCATATCATCCTCAGACAGATGGCCAGACAGAGAGAGTTAATAAGATTTTGGAGGATATGCTCAAAGTTTGTTGTATGGACTTCCAGACTGATTGGACAGAATTACTTCATCTTATAGAGTTTACGTATAACAACAGCTATCAGACCACTATTCAGATGGCTCCATTTGAGGCGTTGTATGGTTGGAAGTGTAGATCTCCTCTTCATTGGGATGAGATTGGAGAGAGAGATTTTCTGGAGTCAATTGTGGGTCCAGAGATAGTTTAGGGGATGATTGAGCAAATCAAGATCATCAGGCAGAGAATGAGACAGGCCCAGGATCGACAGAAGAGCTATACAGATTTGAGACGCAGAGAGATTGAGTTTTCAGTAGGCGACATGGTTTTTTTGAGGGTTGCTCCGTACAAGCAAGTTCTCAGATTTGACAGAAAGGGGAAGTTGGCCCCTAGATTCATTGGTCCTATGAGATACTTGAGAGAGTGGGGACAGTTGCCTATAGATTGGCGTTGCCAGCTAGCATGGACAGAATTCATAATGTCTTCCATGTGTCTCAGTTGCGGAAGTATATAGGGGATCCTTCTCATGTGCTTCAGTTTCAGAGGTAGATTTGGCAGAAGATTTGAGTTACCAAGAGCTGCTAGTGTAGATTCTGGACTACAAGGTCAAGGTTCTCAGGAACAAGCAGATTCCCCTTGTGAAGGTCTTATGGCGCAGTCAAAGAGTGGAGGAAGCCACTTGGGAGGTAGAGTCTGAGATCAAGGATAGGTTCCCAGAGTTATTCAGGTAATTCCGGGGTCGGAATTTTTATAAGGGGGGAGGAAATGTAGTATCCCAGGTTAGAAAAGCTCTTAGGGGAAGAGTTTTAGGGTTAGAAACAGAATTTATAGAGAGATTGGGAGTCTAGATAAGTTCCGAGGTGAGTTAGTAAGTTTCCAGAGCCTGTGTGGCTTTCGTGTGAATCTTTTCGGAAGGATTCGATCATGCGAATGTGCAGAAAATAAGTAATGCTTATTTTCCCTTGTGCACGCCCATGCACCTTGGATGCATGCCCGTGCAAGTGGCTAGTATATAAAAAGAGCCGAGAGAAATTTAGTTTCTTTTCTCACCCAACTTTCATTTCAGCCATTTCTCTTTTCCATTTCAGTTCCTCCCAACCTTAGAGAGGAAATCCAGCCAGCAATAGCTCCCGATCAAGTTAGAGAGCAAAGAGATTAGTTGAAAGATATAACTTTCAGAGGCAATGACGCGAGGTTAGTGTTCGCTTACTTTTCCTCGTATTTTCCCAGCTTCCTTTGATGGATTTTGATGCTTGACATGTGATGAGCTTCTGCATGCTTAGATGATGATGTTTGTTGTGTGAAATGCTAAGTTTTTTCATCCATGAATCCATACATGCATAATTGAGTATGCTTTAGTGAGAGAAAGTTGATGCTTCCATGGTGAAATGCTTGATAGTTGATGCATGTGGAAATTAATGCTTGAAATGTGATATTGGAAGTGCTGGGAATGTGTGATTGAAGTGAATTTGGGATTGAATGTGAATTGGCATGAATTTAGAGCATTTTCCGATAGGTGTTCTTGTTAAAGAACAAGACACACGACCGTGTGCCTGCATGGCACGGCCGTGTGCCTTTGATTTTCCAGGAACATACCCGTGTGCACGCTGTGTGCACGACCAGAATATGAGACACACGCCCGTGCGTCTGAGGGACACGCCCGTGTGCATGCATTTTCAGTGACATTTTTCCAGAATTCCAGTAGCTTGCATGGCCATACGAGCGACCAGTGTACGGTCCCGTGCGTCTGGGCACACGCCCGCGTGTCCATGACATGCACGCCCGTGTGTGAGATAAGCACGCCTGTGTGCCTTGCCACACGCCCGTGCACCTGCAGTTTTTCAGAAAAAGAAAAGGAAAATGAGAAATAAAGAATGGGAAATTCATTTAATAGCATAAATGCTTTAGATAAGCATCAGATAAGCAGTAATTTAGATAATCAAGCTGCATATGCATACCATAGCATGTCATGTAGCTTCAGAGAGGATCAAGGGATCTGAATTCAGCAGTATTCAGTATTCAGAACCCGATGTATGGGTAAGAGTATGGGTGAACTCGAGAAGGCATCTGTGGGATTCAGCTTTTTGACATCAGTCAGATTGTTCAGTATTTCAGTTTCAACCTTCTGACACTAGTTAGATCGTCCAGCAGTTATTATTTAGCTTTCTAGCCAATTGCTAGACTGTTCAGCCCACATGGCCAGGATGCCGAATCCCTGTGTTCACCAAGTCTGATCAGCACAGCAGGTACCTTCGGGTACATTCAGATATTCAGTTATTCAGATGCATGCATCCATCAGTATTTTCAGTTAGCATAACATGACATACACATCATGACATGAATACTATTGATATCAGTAAATGAATGAGATTCAGATAATCAGTTTCAAATTCCAGCAAGCGCATATATGTATGAATAGGGCTGAGGCCAGGTATGTATGATATTGTGTGTTGCTTGCTTGGGTTAAGGGAAGTAAGGAGCGCTTACTGGGTGATCTTTATCACTCATCCCCCTCCTTCTTCCATCCTTTTCAGGTGTTCATGCTGTTACTGAGGAGCGGGTGGATCGAGGCTAGCAGAAGAGGGCCCACACCACGATCTTCGTATGTACTTTCAGTTTTGGACCTATGTGGTCATATTGTAAAGGTTTTATGTATTCAGACGTGAGAACAGTGTATGGAACAATATGTATATATGATAAAGGCCATTGGGCCCATTGTACAGAACAACATGATGTATTTCAGATATATGTCAATTTCAGCTTCCGCATGTGTATTTAGAATGTATTATTTTAGTTTTATTTTTGTAGGATTCCCGTTGCGGGTACCCGTATTTTTGATTATTAATAAGAGAATCCCTCCGTATTCAGCAACAAGGGTACTCGTGGCGGCGGGTTCTACAGTACGGGGTAGCTATAGGAGGTTTTCAAATTTTTTGTTACAAAAATGCTTACAACTCTCAATTATGATTGCCCTAAAGGTACCAAACCTTGTAAAAATATGTTTATTTAAAAACTTGACCACTACTCTAGCATCATTGGTTCTACACGCTTCAACCTTAACCCACTTAGAAATATAGCCTATGGCCATCAGGATATACTTATTTAAATAGGAAATAGGGAATACATTTATAAAGCTATGCCCTATACATTAGATAATTAACACTTAAGAATGTTGTTCAATGGCATCTCATGCTTTTGATCCATTGCTCCTATCTATTGGCACTTATTATAAGATGCTACATATGTGTATGCATCTTTAAATAATGTAGGCCAATAAAATCCAGATTGCAATACCTTAGATGCAATCTTGATTAGCCCAAGATGATCACCTACCTCTCTATCATGGCAATGGCTTAAGATGATTATCATCTCTTTCTTTAGTATACATCTTCTAATGATTTGATTTATACATACTTTGTACAGATATGGTTCTTCCTATAAGTTATGTTTATCATCAAACAAGAATTTCTTTTTTTGATTCAAATTAAGATCAAGAGGAAAAATGCTTATCATTAAGTACTTTGCAATATCTGCATACCATGGAAATGGGCTACTAAGGATGGAAAAAAGTTGTTTATAAGGGAACTCTTCTTCTATTAGAACCTTAGTACTTTCTTATAGGTTTAGGTCTTCTAATTTGGATAAGTGATCAGCTGCTACATTTTCTACCCTTTTTTTATCTCTAATTTCTAAGTCAAACTCTTATTGAAATAAAATCCAAGGACCAACCTAGGTTTTGCAACTTTCTTTGGTAAGAGATATCTAAAGGCTGAATGGCCTATATAAACTATTCCCTTTGTAAGGACAAGGTACAAATGGAATTTGTCAAAGGTAAATGTTATAATTAGATGTTCCTTTTCTTTAGTAGTATAGTTTTGTTGAACTTTGTTTAGGGTTTAACTAGCATAATATATTGGTTTGAATATCTTGTCCTTCCTTTTTTCTAAAATCACACCTATGTCTATATCATTAGCATCACACATAAGCTCGAATAGGAGACTCTAATCAAATACCACCATGATAGATAATGTGACCAATTTTTCCTTAAGTTCCTAGTAAGCATGCAAACAATTATCATAAAATCAAAATATGCATCTTTAAGTAATAAGTTAGTTAAAGGCTTAGCTATCTTTGAAAAATCCTTAATGAATCTTTCATAAAATCCCACATGCCCCAAGAAGCTTCTTACAACCTTTACTGATATGGGTGGAGGTAATTTTTCAATGATTTCCACCTTTACTCTATTGACTTCAATTTCCTCCTTTGAGATCTTGTGGCCAACTACTAGACTATCCTATATCATAAAAAAACACTTTTCTCAATTTAAGACAAGGTTAATATCCTCATATCTTTTCATAATTAAATCAAGATGACTCAAACATACATCCAAAAAGGAACCAAAAATAGAAAAATCCTTCATGAAAATTTCTAGGAATTTTTTTACCATGTCATAAAAGATAGCCATCATACATCTATAAAAAGTGGCTGGTGCATTACATAAACCAAATAACATTCTCCTAAATGCAAATTTACAATAAAGGCATGTAAAAGGGGTTTTCACTTGGCCTTCAAAAATTATGGCAATTTGGTTATACCCTGAATATCCATCAAGGAAGTTGTAGAATTCATGGCCAGTATATCTCTCTAACATTTAATCAATGAATTGTAGTGGAAAGTGGTCTTTCCTAGTGGCATCATTTAATTATCTGTAGTCTATACATACTTTCCAACCTATAAGTTTCCTAGTGGGAATTAATTCATTATTTTCATTTTTCATAACTATCATCCTACCTTTCTTTGGTACTACTTGTATTAAGCTTAGCCATGAACTGTCTGAGATAAGATATACAATACCTGCATTAAGTAGTTTGATCACCTGCTTCTTAACAGCTTCTTACATCGTTGGGTTCAATCTTCTTTGAGGATGAATTGTTGGCTTACAGCTTTCTTCCATTAGAATTTTATGTATACAAACTAAAGGGCTAATGCCTTGAATATCAACTATTATCTAGCCAAAAGCTTTCTTATGCTCCTTTAACATGCTCAAAAACTTTTTTTCTGTAAACCCTATCAAAGATGATGAAATAATCACAAGTATGAAGAACCTTTTAAAAATACATATTTTAAATGAAAAGGTAACGGTTTATGCTCAAGGGTAGTTAGTTTTTCAATCAATGGCTTTGGTGGATTGATGGTTAGCCTGTAAAGGGCCTTAAATCTTGACTGTATATGCTTGTTGGATTGTGGAATCACTGCCAAGTATGTCGCCACTTCACTCACAACTTCTTTCTTTGTTTTATTATACTTTAAATCTATAAGGGTAGTTTTAGACTTAATGAGTTCAATACACTGACTTGATTAGGATAGGGGAAAAAAAGCTCAACTTTTAGATTTTGGTTCAGGTCCTAATTATAGCTCCCAAAAGAGACCTTAGAATTGCTCACACTAAAACTAAGAAATTTGTCTACCCCAAATGGATATAATAAGTCTTCCTTGGACTCAAGACCACCTGGCTCTTCAAGAAGTCACTTAAGAACTGCTCAAAGTTATTCATTTGATCAAAAGGAAGTAATAGATCTTGGCCAAAGTGTTCAAGCTTGTTATCCTAAAAAAAAATTTAGGGTGTTTCATGACTTTAAAAACATTAAACATTACTTGCTTATCTCCCATCCTAAGGATTAGACTCTGAATTACACATCGATCAATACTTTCCTTGTAGGACCCTGGTACTATATGTATTATTATTACTGTATTATACATGTTTATTATCAAGATAATAATAATTTACTGTATTTTTTGAGAAAAAAAGCCTTTGTTAGTATATACAATATGAGTCATACACAATTGCTTAACTGAAAACTATGTACTATACAAAAGAATATAAATAAAGTGTGGTGGAATGCTAAAATCCATTATACAATATCCTAAATAAAACTCACATTTTTATTACTAATTACTAGGAACCGAAAACATAGATGATACTGTACATTCCCTTTGCATGCGCAATATAAACATGCAAGTCAACATGTTATCTACTGAAAACTAGATATATATATATATATATGCGTACATATATGAAATTGAAAACTCAAGTAAGAACCTGCTTAAGTCGTATCCCACTCTCCACCTATTTTGCGCTCTAAACTCAACTCCCTAACTCAACCTGCAAGAAAAGGAAACTATAGAGGATGATTGACAAGTCACTCAATAAGTATCTTTTAACTCTCAGATAAGCTCTAAGTTGAATTATCATTGGCTAGCTACTAAGCTAATAAACTTAACTAAGTTCTCTAATAGCCTAAGAGCTTTTTTTGAACTAGCTCATTTTATTCTTTCTTGAGCTTACCTTTAGTCATTTTCACATTCTAGTTTCATTACTTTACTGCTTATCTAATTTCTAGTCTGACAAACTGTGCTTAGTCTATAGCTCATCTGTCTGTTTATCTAAGATGCTTAACTTAGTTCATTATTAGCCTTATAAACACATGCTTCTTTAGATTTTCTTATTGTTTGAATATTGCCTTATATTGTATCATAAATCTATATGAGTATATATAAACAACATAGTATGAAGAGGAGTTTGAGTAGTGCAACTTGACTTACTAAGTTTCTATATTGATGTTCATTATCCTATTCTCTTATCTAATTTCTAAGACCTAGAGTACTCTTAAGTTATTTGAAAATATTAACTGAATTCTTTTAAGTTTCTGCTTATAACCTATATCATGCAACTAATTTCTGTTATTCTCTGCTTATCAATAAGGATTTAATTCTCTCTTATCTTACTGTATGCGTTCTGATTCATACTGGTTCTATTTTTTATTTACTATTCTGTCACAGATTATTCTGTAAACTTGTTCATTTTGTTATGTGTAAGACATTCTCTACGTGCTTAGATTTCAAACATTACTTTTCTAATTACATTTACTAATTATTAGTTTGTTTAATAATTTCTCTATCATATTACTAATATATACAAATATGTATTATAGTCTCTATGTTTTGCTTCAGCTCATGCTACATATGACATGATATGAAATATGCTAAAATCATGTTTAATGATGCTGAAAATCATATCTGAGCTCTTGAGCTAATTTATTGCAAACATATCTCTGAAAACTAGTTTTATTGAAAAACTATTAGGATCCGAAGATCCTAAAATATTGAAAATACTGAACAAAAGTTGTATCTAAAATCTCTTTGAATCTGAAAATATCTACTATATTGTGCAAACTGATAAATATATGGATTCAACACTTTGGCCATATAAGTTTCTTATACTGACACATAGACAGTAACTGAGTAATTGGTGTATAGTAAATAAATCTGAATCTGAAGCTAAGTGTTGAGCACTAAAACCTAAGATGCTAGTTGAGTGCACACCAGCATATGTCTATATATAATGGCTAGTATGGTCATAGACCTGATACTGGTTCCCTTAACTGATAAGATGTGTGAAACTTACAAGTGCCCCATCATATTCACCACTGAAATGATGTTTGGATCATTATCTTTCTACTTTAAAACATATGCATATAGATACTTGATCCCTTTTTCAAAACACTTAGTTGGCATACTATGTCATGTAATGCATATCATGCATGATAGTTTATTATTTCTTTCTTTCTGATTATATTTTGTTTAGATGTACATCTTTTATAGTTATGTTCTGTGTATTCTTACTGTTATGTTGTTTTTGTAACTCATTAAACTTATTAATAAGTTCTGTGTAAACTATTCTATATATTGTATTTTGTTACTATATCTATGAGTTTCCTGTATAATATGCTTCATAACTGTTTTATTTCTGCTTTGATATATCTCTATACTATTTTTGTTTCTGTTTCAGTATCTGTATACACATATATATATATATATATGTGTGTGTGTGTGTGTGTGTGTGTGTGTGTGTGTGTGTGTGTGTGTGTGTGTGTGTGTGTGTGTGTATGTGCGTATGTATTTACTATATTTGTCACTATTTTCCTGTTTCCATCTATTTTCTGATCATGTTTTGTAAATTACTTGGGCTGTTTCTAAACTACTGCTAAGTTTCTCTTTACTTGTAACTGTAAAAATATGATTCTGAAAAATTATTTTATCTTACTATTCTTTACTCTTTGATCTGAAGAGTTTTATACTATAATTTTTTGTGTTTCTTTCTTCTTTCTACTTATTCTCATTTTTAATCTGTTGTTTCTTTGCTCACTTTACTTAGAATACTTGAAATATTCCTTTATTACTTATATTCTATTAAATGGGAAGGAAAATCTCTAATTTTCATTAACTGCATGAGCGTACACTATCGAGCACAGGTCGTGTGCCAATCGTGCAACCCAACTGTGCTAGCTTTTGAAATTTTTGCTTATTCTTTTCTTTTACTAATGCACGACTATGGCCTTCAAATGCATGGTTGGGACCTTATTGTAATCTAGTCATGCACGTCTAGCATACACAACCATGACCATACTAAAACAAGACTACACAAGTGTGCATCTTACTTTGTTTTGGCAATTATGGCTAAAACATGCAAGATCATGTCTAATATCAATCCGAATCTCTATCAAACTTCAATTAAACTTATTCTAACATATATTCATGCAAAATACATCCTTATCTACTAATTTTCCTTATCAATAATAGGTAAATCAAACTAACATATTTTCTAAACCTTTTAATACACATACACATGCATCAAGGGAACTAAACATGCTTCTACCTCTAAATCTCTCACCTATTTCTTCATCATCATTTCATAAACATGTTATTAAACTGGAAACATGCTTCTATAGCTAAATAAACTCATCTAAGGAAATAAAACCATGGAAAGAGGGAAGGAGGTAAGGAGATACTTACCTAGAGTTGTTAATGGCTTCAATCTCTTTATTTCTGGCTAAATCTTGGTTGGATTGGCTGCTAAAAGCTAGCTGATCGCTCTTTTAATTAGCTAGGATTGGCTGGGGAAAAAGGAAGGGAAAGTGGGTGAGAAAACCAACTGAAATGGGTAGAGGAAAAATCTGACTTTATATATCAGCAGACATGTACAGTTGTGTTTATTCTATAAGCTTAATATAAAGCCTCTAAAAAGATTGTTCCACCCACCTAACTCATAGAGACCATTATCTAACTGAAGAAATATCTCTTTTAATCTCAATTCAAGGCCTATAAAGACCATTCTAACCTCAGGATGTTATATTCTCTCCTTCTAATATAAATTTCATCCTTAGAATTCCTTCTCTAAACTATATAATAAGGGAAAAATTTTCTTTCTAACTCAACCTCTATTCTCCCAAGAAAAATTCTAGGAATTTCTGTCAACTCCTAGCCATCATACCTTATCCAAAGGTACCTTCTTATCTGATAAATTCATATCTAAGTGAACTAATGATCTTAAGTCTATTATATCTTTTCTTTTATTTGATTCACTGAATCTGTTGGATCCTTATCTGATCATCTTGAAGTTTGTTATTGTCTTTACAGATTTTCTTACCTTTTAAAGGTGAACTCAATAACTTTTCTAAAAACTATCTTTAAATTCTCTCTCTTATTAAAGATGAATCTAGGTAAGTCTTTGGGAAATACATCAATAAACTTTTGTCTCTCTCACTATTGGTCTCTTAAAAAGACTTTACTTAACACCTTTTTGGCTTCTGCTATGTATTCTAATTTACTTGTTAGAACTCTTTTTGTTTTTTTCAAACTTTGAAATAATCATTACTTAGTTAGAGTCTAACATTTTCCTTTTTCTCTAACTATTTACCTCTACTTCGTATTTACCCAAGAAATTATTTCCTATGGTTATATCAAACAACAACTTGATAATGACCAATCTAACATTAAACATTGATTGAATCTTTCTACCTCTTATCTTAATAGCTCTCTGATCATTCCTCCTTATGTCCTCTTCTGTTGACTGAGCAATGGTGCTACTATTTACTATACTAGAGACTAACCTAAATCTCTCTACTACTCTTCTGAACAAAATTTGAGTGGCATCATCATTGATCATCAAGAAGAAGTATTAGGATGAAGATACTACCTCAAATCTACATATGGGAAAATTTTTATCTATTCTTGTCTCACTATTTGAGCTTTGGTTCTATTATATTATTCCTTGGCTGTATTTGTATCTTTTTAGATGAAATATGCTTTATCTCTTTGCTAGATTTAACTTTGATTAGATTTCTTTTACCTTTTTGTTGAAAAACTCTAAAATCCTGTGTCTTGACTGGCTACATCTGAAACAAACATCTTGGCCAGCTAGACACCCCTTCTTAGGTGTCTCTTTACAACATCTGACTAACCGTTTTTCCTCCTCATCTTCTTTTCTCTTTTTTTCCTTGAATCAGCTTCTTACCTTTATCTTTATCTTCCTTTCTACTGAGCTCAAAACATACTGATCTTCCAAAATTCCTTCTGATCTCAATAATATACTGGTCTTCTGAACTCTATCTCTAATCTTAAGATTCTCTTCACACTCTTGTTAAATCTTTGGGAAAGAAAAGCTCTTGACATCACTTCTCTAACAATTGAAGCTGATCTCTTTATTCTCTCTACTTTTTTTAATGGCTTTTTCTTCTTTCTTCTTTTCTTGATCTAGCTCTTTTCCTATTTGGCTTTTTCCTCTGTCCTCAATTCTACCTCTCTCAATTGACCTATTAAACCTATTCTAAGCAAAATGTCTCCATCTATTCCTAACTTTGTAGGGTTTTACCACATTTTTGTATCTCTTATAAGTAAGTGAATTGTATATTTAATTCTTTCTTTATCTACTTTATTAAAGAGACTCAAGGTATTGTCTACTGTCTTCAGCCAATCCTTTGTCACTACTAAACTTTTAAGGCCCATAAAATCGACGGGTTGGTTGACTGTTAACAAACTGGAGCTGAGATAAGGTTTCTCTCGGAACCTTTAACACCCATTGAATTTGTCTCTGAACCTTGTCTTTGATACTGACTCATCTCTAGCCTTTGAGAATTATACCAAACTGGCCCTAGGTAACTACCCTTGATAGCGTCTTGCAAATCTTGTCTCACAGGCTACTACAATCTTTTCTTTTTGTTTCTCAGACTGATATCACCTCTGTTTAGGCTTTTATCACTATTGATCTTTGAACTCACCGAATCTGAGGAGCTAATAGATTATTGACAAGCTATACATGGAATAAAGTCTCTCTGAATCTCTGACACTTTCTATCTTGGATCTCAAAATTTATCCCACATACTGACTTCTAATAATAAAGCATCTAATATCTGATAACTATCTCTTATCACATCTTTGACCATCTTCATATCTCAAATCCTCTACTCTTTAAGACCCTAAAGATTCTTGAGATCCCTTCTTAGCCTTCTCTAGACTCTCTGAGGAATTACTCTTACTCTCAAGAAATTTGGGAAACTTAGATCTTACATCTAAGATCACAAATAAAAAAAGGGTCAGAATTTACTATGTACATTAAATATGCCACAAAGATACTTACACTGAGGGAGACACAAGCTTTGGCTGTTAGGATACACCAGCTTGTTGCTCAAGCAAATTATAAAACAATGCATGCTGAAAAACATTTTCTGAAAACATTGGTTCAAAGTAGCTCTGATGGCTTAAAACTTGCTCTAATACCAATATTGTAGGACCCCGTTACCATATGTACTACTGTTACTATATTATATATGTTTATTATCAAGATAATAATAATTTACTTTATTTTCTAAGAAAAGAAGCCTTTGTTAGTACTGTGACGTCGATTTTTGCCGCACCAAGCGAGGGTAGACTTGCCACTCTTGTTTAACCACCCTAAACGTGGTCAAGAGGAGCACATAACGGGTTTGTGGCCCGTTACGGAGTCTATGGAGTCGCCACCCGGGAGTAACCTTGGGAAAATACACATCGATGAGGATGAGCGATTTATGGATCCCTTACAAAGGACCCAACTACCTCTCACCTGCCCAATGAATCAGGTTCGAAGAGTCAGGTACGATAATGGGAAGGTGTCAGGCACCCACGCCGCCCGACATGAAAGCTGACCTCCACTATTGTGGTTCGTTCGTTAAGCGCGTTACCGAGTTTAATTAAGTTTCGTATTATCACACGATGCATTATTAATAATCATACATATATAATAAATTATATTCATCTACGAAAATAAAATACAAAAAAGAAAATAAAAGAAAATTAAAAATTACAACCCTTTTTCCATACACCCCTAAACATTGGATCTAATTCTAAACAAGCCTATAAATTAAATCCCTACAAAACAAATTAGGTTAGTCATAAAGTATAAAATAAAATCAACATCCATACCATAAAATGAAAATAAAATAATAAAAGTAGAAAAAAAATAATATTACATCCCCTTTCACATACACTCCTATACATTGGATCTAATCCTAAATGAGCCTGTGAAATAATAAATAGATCCTGCAAAACCAATTAGGTTAGTCACAGAATATAAAACCAAATCAACATAGAAAATTAAAAATTAAAAATTACAACCATTTTTCCATACACTCTTATACATTTCTTCTAACTCTAAACAAACCTAGAAATAATAAATAAATGAATAAATCCTGCAAAATGAAATTTGTTAGTTGATCTAATAAAATAAATGAATAAATCATGCAAGATAAAATTTTATTAAGAGCAAATTATAATTAGGAAATGAAAAAAAATAATAATAATAATCAAACTTTGGTCCAAGTAAGAGCAGCCAGGGAAATATACAAAATCCAGACCAGCCGGCCCGCCCAAGAGAATAGACAGCATTCAGCCCAATAACAAATAAAATAATAAATTATAAACAAGGTAACTACAATGCAAATTGCCCCCAACTGCGATTCGAACCCGGGCGCCCAGGAAACTAAGCTTTCCGCCTTTCGCCAGCATATCCACAACCACATTCAATCAAATTGCATGCAAGAAAATTATATATACAATATACACGGACGCACAGATAACACTAACAAATACACAATTTTTCCTCCAGCAAATACAAAAATACATAGTTTATATATATACAAATATATATACAGTAATACAAACACTCAATATATACAATATGTACAATTCAAGCACGCAATACATATAACATATACATGTATAGTAATATAAATATTCAATATATACAATTAATAAAAATAGAAATATAACTTGTACAATTCAAATAATTACATTATATATGTAACTTATACATATAAAATATATACAAAATAATACATACACAATATGCAATAAAATGAAATGACTATTTATAATTATGATAATAATGTACAAAAATAATGAAATTGATAATAATATTATGTACAATAATCAACAAAATAAAATAAAATGGATATATAAAATAAAAGTAAAAATAAAGAAAATGTGATAAAAAAGAAAAATAACAATAATAGAAAAAAGATAAATAAGCACCTTTGCCCTGGGAGGGGGGAATAACATAACCACTTGCTGCCACTAGGGCGGCCAGTCTCATAAATCAAATATGCGAGCAACAATGTATATAGCTAATAGACACACATGCATGCAGGATCCGAAATACACTTCTTACAGAATATTTATTATATGCAGTATACTATGATACATATACATACAAAATTTAAAAATACAGAATACGAATTCACTAAAATATAGAATGTATATAAAAAACAAGTATTAATATGCAAAAGAAATCAAATACTAAATATCAACAAAAAAAAGTACAACATATATAAAATATAAACGTAGAAAAAAAATTGAATATACATATAAAATATTTACATACGCACGAAAATACAACAAATAAAAAAATGTTAATACGGAATATTAATTCATTTATGTACAAAATAAAAATACAATACATAAATTATTCATACAGAATATACAAACAACATTTACATATAATACAATTTTTATATATATGAAATAATAAATAATAAAAAATATATTATTTACAGAAAAATCCCCCTCAAGGGCGTATCTGAAAATTATTGATTCGAATTTAATTGGACACTGAGTCGAGGATGAACCAAAATTACAGAAGCTGATTTTCAAAATTTTTTTCGAAAAATCCTCTTCTCTCTACAACTTTTCCCCCTCAATTTTTTCCCTCCAGCACCCTTTTTCTTCTTTGTATTTTTTTCTCTTTTTTCTTTTTCTCTCGGCCCTCTGAAATTTTCTTCACCTTCCAAAAATCTCCCCCTCTTTCAATTTTTTTTCTCTCCAGCAACCCTCCAACCGTCCCTCGTTTCGCTCAATTTTTGTTCTCCTCAGATTTTTTTCTCTCCAGTCCCCCAGCTGTCTCCTCCCAGCTATCTCTCTCTGAAATCCCCCCAAAATTCTTCTCCCCTTTTCCAAATCAATGCAAGCTTTTATACCTTGGGAAAATGTAAAAAAGACTGACAGCCGCCCAAGGGGAAGCGTGCAGGAAAGCAAAAGCAGGCCACGCGCACGCACAGCCAGTGTGCGGCGCGCTGGCCTGGACAGGAGAGAGGGAGAGCTGCGCGCACAGACGGCTGCAGACATGCAGCAACTCAGCGCGCGCGTGTAAGACACACGCTCTGAACGCCCGCCCCTGCAGCTATCCAGCTCAACCCGCGCGTGGTTTACCCGCGCGCGCTGCAGGCCAATTCTTGGGCCCTCCTGTTGGGCTTCCTCCTTTTTTTTTTTTTTCTTTCTCCTTTTTTTGACTTGGGCTGGCTGCATGGGCTTGGGTTTTTTCTTTTTTTTCTTTTGTAATAAAATAAACACACTTTTTTTTTCTTTTTTTTTTTAAATAACATAAAAAAAACACATTTTTTTTTTAACTCATCCATCCTCGGCTCAACACCTCAAAAATTCTAAATCAATATCCAGGTTTTTCATCATCGAAGGTGACCTTGTTAGGGTTCAAAATGGAGTGTCTACAGATGCCCCTTACTTTGTGAATTTTGTGTGTGTTGTGAATACAATGAACATACATGTAAAATGCAACAAAGTACAGAAAAAAGACACCTAATTTTGGACCAACAAAAGTCAACAAATAAAGTGGCAAAGGTAACTCTTCTAGTTCCCTAAGCCTATGGATTAGCCTCTTCTAGGCATCTCCGATGTCTCTTTTAGACAAAACTCGAAAATAAATTACCTTTTCTAGGTAAATTTATCGAAACTTATATGTCCCTTCTAGATAAACCTAAGATGGATTAGCCTTTTCTAGGCATCTCCGACGAAAAGAACTGTCCCTTCTAGACAGGACTCGAAAAGTAAATTGCCCCTTCTAGGCAAATTTACCGAACTAGGATGCCTCTTTTAGACAAACCTAAGATGGATTAGCCTTTTCTAGGCGTCTCCGACGAAAAAAACTGTCTCTTCTAGACAGAACTCGAAAAAGTAAAATTGCCCCTTCTAGGCAAATTTACCGAAATAGGATTTCCCTTATAGACGAACCTACGATGGATTAACCTTTTCTAGGCGTCTCCGATGAAAAGAACTGTCCCTTCTAGACAGAACTCGGAAAAATAAATTGCCCTTCTAGACAAATTTACTGAAATAAGATACCTCTTCCAGACAAATCTACAATGGATTAGCCCCTTCTAGGCGTCTCCGATGAAAAGAACTGTCACTTCTAGACAGAACTTAAAAAGTAAATTACCCATTCTAGATAAATTTACTGAAATAGGATGTCCCTTCTAGACAAACCTATGATGGATTAGCCATTTCTAGGTGTCTCCGACGAAAAGAACTGCCCCTTCTAGACAGAACTCGAAAGTAAATTACATTTTCTAGGTAAATTTACTGAACTAGGATGCCTCTTCTAGGCAAACCTAAGATGGATTAGCCCCTTCTAGGTGTCTCCGACGAAAAGAACTATCCCTTCTAGACAGAACTCGGAAAAGTAAATTGCCCCTTCTAGATAAATTTATTGAAATAGGATGTCTCTTCTAGACAAACCTACAATGGATTAGCCCCTTCTAGGCATCTCCGATGAAAAGAACTATCCCTTCTAGACAGAACTCGAAAGTAAACTACCCCTTCTAGTAGATTAATCGAAATAGGATGTCTCTTCTAAACAAACCTAAGATGGATTAGTCTCTTCTAGGTGTCTCCAAAGAAAAGAACTACCCCTTCTAGACAGAACTCGAAAGTAAATTACCCATTCTAGGTAAATTTACAGAAATAGGATGCCTTTTCTAGACAAACCTAAGGTGGATTAGCCTTTTCTAGGCGTCTCCGATGAAAAGAACTGTCCCTTCTAGACATAACTTGAAAGTAAATTGTCCCTTCTAGACAAATTTACAGAAATATGATGTCTCTTCTACACAAACCTAAGATGGATTAGCCTTTTCTAGGCATCTCTAAGGAAAAGAACTGCCCCTTCTAGACAGAAATCGAAAGTAAATTGCCCCTTCTAGGCAAATTTACCTGAAATAGGATGTCCCTTCTAGACAAACCTAAGGTGGATTAGCCTTTTCTAGACGTCTCCAAGGAAAAGAACTATCCTTTCTAGACAGAACTCGAAAGTAAATTACCCTTTCTATACAAATTTACCGAACTAGGATATCCCTTCTAGACAACCAAAGATGGATTAGCCTTTTCTAGGCGTCTCCGAGGAGAAGAACTGCCCCTTCTAAACAGAACTCAACAAGTAAATTACCTCTTTTAGACGAATTTACGAAAATATGATGTCCCTTCTAGGCGAACCTATGTTGGATTAGCCTTTACTAGGCGTCTCTGACCAAAAAATTACCCCTTCTAGACAGAACTCGAAAGTAAATTACCCTTTCTAGGTAAATTCACCGAAATAGGATGTCCCTTCTAGACAAACCTAAGATGGATTAGTCTTTTCTAGACGTCTCCAAGGAAAAGAACTATACTTTCTAGACAGAACTCGAAAGTAAATTACCCCTTCTATACAAATTTACCGAACTAGGATATCCCTTCTAGACAACCAAAGATGGATTAGCCTTTTCTAGGCGTCTCTGAGGAGAACAACTGCCCCTTCTAAACAGAACTCAACAAGTAAATTACCTCTTCTAGACGAATTTACGAAAATATGATGTCCCTTCTAGGCGAACCTATGTTGGATTAGCCTTTACTAGGCGTCTCTGACAAAAAAATTACCCCTTCTAGACAGAACTCGAAAGTAAATTACCCTTTCTAGGTAAATTCACCGAAATAGGATGTCCCTTCTAGACAAACCTAAGATGGATTAGTCTCTTCTAGGCGTCTCCGAGAAAAAGAACTGCCCCTTCTAGACAGAACTCAAAAATAAACTGCCCCTTCTAGGTAAATTTACTGAACTAGGATGCCTCTTCTAGACGAACCTATGATGGATTAGCCTTTTCTAGGTGTCTCCGAAGAAAAGAACTGTCCCTTCTAAACAGAACTCAACAAGTAAATTACCCCTTCTAGACGAATTTACGAAAATATGATGCCTCTTCTAGACAAACCTATGATGGATTAGCCTTTTCTAGGCGTCTCCGACAATTGGGTAATTTAACATATGGCGAAGCTAAAGAAACTTCATATCGGTTAAGTTCTATTTTTAATTGATTAGTGAACTGCCCCTGGTTGGGTAAACTCGATAAGATTGGATATGCCCCTGGTTGGGTAAACTCGACAAAATTGGATTTGCTCGTGGTTGGGTAAGTTCAACAAGATTGGATTTTACCCATGGTTGGGTAAGTCTGACAACGTTGGATTTGCCCCTGGTGTGTGAATTTGACAAAATTGGATTTCCCCTTGGTTGGGTAAGCTCTACAAAAATTGGATATGCCCCTAGTTGGGTAAGTTATACAAAATCAAATGCTTCTACAGAAGGATGAAGATGTCATTGCAAGACGAATCACAAAATTACCATAAAGGCGAACTGAAACAACAAGCTATTTTGAGCATTTTATATGATGCATGATGACATGTTTATATTGACTTTGCTAATTTATATGCAATGTTTACTGTCACAACCATATCAGTATAAAGGTAGGAGACCTAAACCAAGGGAACATGCCCTGATTTTCTCAATTCTTTTTTTCTGTTTCTTTTTTTTTTTTTGTTTCTCTTTCCTTTTATCTTGATGGGATTTGACATCTCAGCTTCCACTCAAAATTCGATGTGATGAGATTTTTATCTAAAAAAGGAAATTATCTAGCTTGGTAGACGCTCACACATCACTCAGTTCACTCAAGTGTTTGAAAAGGTGAAAAATTTTATGCTCAGGTTCAACTCATGAATAGTACCTACCATAGGCTTGCTTGTTCATCTGATCTCCATCACTTAAGTCACATGCAGACACAAATCTGATAGTTTTGTAGAGGTTGTCATGGGGTTGGGGTGAAGGTAGGATTTTCTTGGATAGTGGTAGCTTAAACCGAAGGGACTGATAAGACTATCTAAAACTTCTTCTTCAAGGTTTGAACATCAATTCACGTTTGTTCCTCTTTTTAGCTTCTAGAGTGCTTGCGTTTTATTGCACAAAGATCTTTCTCTTTCTCTTTCTCTTTTCTCTTTTCTTTCTTTGCTTTTCTCTCTTCTTCTTTTCTTTCTTTTGTTTTTCTTTTCTTTCTTTGCTTTCATCTTTTCGTTCTTTTTTTTTTCTTTTGACTCTTTTTTTTTTCTCTCTTGTTTTTGTGTTCATATTTCATACGGATGGGTACAAGTATCACTACTTTTCACCTTGTTAACATAATCTTAAATGCTCTATCAGCCCCCATGGCAGGGTAAGGATGAGACAAAAAGAAAGTTGATGATTTATGGTATAAGGTTTGCTAAGGGAGCGTTTTAGGCTTAACAAGGTTCTCTAAAGTCAATTTGTGTCCTGGTTGGCTTTTTAGTCAAAGAGGTATATTTTCTAATACCATTATCATTTCTGTGAATGCATGTGATTGATTGTGATCTTGATCAGTATTTGAAGCAAGTTCTAGAGACACCGACATGAGAGAACACACTTAACAAAGAAATCAAAGGTCATTTGTGTGTGTATGACCATGGGCTCAAAATCTCACGTTTAGTGTTTTAAAGTCTACCAAGACCAGTTTACCTCCTTTTTGGAAAAATTCGAATGACATTTTATTGCCAAAATTTTTGTCAATACATTCTTTCATGAGATGTAACACATGTTGAAGAAAAAACAAGTTCAACAGATAATGCCCTTCAAGTTTCACAAGAATCTCCCACCGTATTGTTGATCTCGTTCAGCCAACCTTCCTGTGTCAATGAGATCTTGAATCTCATGCCTCAATTTCTTACATTCACTGGTCAAATGGCCTTGACCTTGATGGAAGCGACAATAAGCCTTCGAGTCATAACCTATTGGTAATGAATTTGGTGGTGGGTAAAACGCCATCGATTGTAATAAACCTCTTCTCATCAACTTGTCAAACGCCTTTGAGAGTGACATATTCAGATTAGAGAACTGTCTTGGCCCGGATGCTATCATACTTACTCCCTCAACCTTTATGATTGCCTCACCATTTTCTGTTTCAGACTCGCTCTTCTTGAAGGCATACATCTTCCCTCATTGTGCATCTAAGACATCTTTAATTTATATCCCAACATCTTCACTTTTATAGTAGTAAGTTTTTTTTTTTTTTTTCTATTATATTCTCAAGCTTCTCTATCATTTCCTCTATCATGTTTTCTTTGGTCATATTTCTCTTCTCCCACTGAAAATGGCTGAAGATGACATGTTAGTGTATGATATGCATGATGTGTTTACGCATGACACATATGTAAGAATTAATAGAGTGATATGTTGGCGCATGATATGCATGATGTGTTTATGCAAATGCATGATATGTATGTAGGACCCGCTACCATGAGTACCCCTGCTGCTGAATAATACTGTTCTTTTATTTAATAAACTGGAAATTGGATACCCGCGATGAGAATCCTATGAAAATAAAATCTACTGCTATTGTACATTTGTATACAAGCGGAAGCTGAATCTGAAACTGAAATATACAATGGGCCCAAACTGACCTTTCATATATACAACTGTATCTGTACAATTGTTCTTTACATCTGAATATATACATTTACAAAATGTACAAGTACAAACCTCACAGACCAAAAACTGAAAATACAACTGAAAACTGTGTGTGTAGGGTCCTCCCTCGCAAGCCTCAATCCACCCGCTCCTCGCTAGTAGCAAACTGACCTGAAAAGGAAGGAAGAAGGAAAGGGATGAGTGATAAAGATCGTCCAGTAAGCATTCCTTACTTCCCTCACCCAAGCAAGCAGCAAATAAAACACACATACTTGGCCTCAGCCTTATTCATGCATCTAATCGCTTACTGGCGCTGAAACTAATTATTCTGTTATCTGATTACTGAACTGATTCTTGAAGTTCATTACTTAGTCATGCCATGATGTATATGTAATGACATGCTGAGCTGAAAACTGAAAATGACTGATGATGCATGGATCTGAATCTATATCTGTATGTACCCGAGGGTACTTGTTGTACTGATCAGGCCGATTAATATAGGGATTCATCATTTTGGCCATGTGGGTTGGACAGTCTAGCTACTGGCTAGAAAGCTAAAAATGAAATGCTGCTGAGCAGTCTGACTGGTGTCAGAAAGCTGAATCCCACAGATGCCTCCTCGAGTTCATCTAAAACTGAAACCTGTATATCGGGTTCTGAATGCTGAAACCTACTAAATTTGGATCCCTTGATCTTCTCTCAGGCTACATGTCATGCTATGATATGCATATTCAACCTTTGTTATCTGTTTATGCTCTTATCTGATGTTATTTAGCCTTTAGGAAGGTTACCCATCCTTTACATTTCTTTTTCTGCATTTTCTAGTGAATTAAGCTGACACACGAGCGTGTGAGGAAGACACACGGTCGTGCATGAGAGACACACGACTGTGCAGGGCAAGGGCATACGGGACCGTGTGCTGGCCGTGCTGCTGGTTATGCACGGTTTTGGAAAATTTCTGGTCTTTACACGCAAAGAAGGGACACACGACCGTGTCCCTCAGGACACACGGTCATGTCCTCTACTTTCCAGGCCGTGTGCACGAAGTGCACACGACCGTGTCCTTGTAGAAACAAGGGCACATGGGTGTGCTCTTGTGGGCACACGGGTATGTGTCTTGTTCTGCACAGATATGACTCGTCTGGAATTGTAGGAAACCAAGCCATTTCTCAACCAAAATCAAATTAATCGAAAACACATATTCCAGGCACTTCAATATACATATATCCACCCTCAATTTCATCATTCATCAACTACTGCTGAATTCACCATGAAAATAACACCTTTCTCTCACTAACACACATAAGCAAAGCAAGCATGTTCTTGGGTGGAAAATAAACATTTCAATCATCACACATCATCTCATATAATCAATCAAGCATTCCACATCATGTTGGAAATGTAAACACACATTTCCAAACTTCATCAAACATCAAGGCAAGTTGGGAATGTACGGAAGAAGTAAGAAACACTTACCTCTCGACATGGCTGCTGAAAATCTATCTCAAGCTAATCTTTCTGCTCTCTTGCTAGATTAGGAGCCGTTGGAAGCTGGATTTCTCGCCTAGGGTTAGAAGCTGTTGAAATGGAGAGAAACAAATGCTGAAAATGGGAAAATGGTGGGTGAGAACACTTAGTCTCCCGTCTCTCTCTCATTAATCCCACCTGCACAGGCGTGTAGGTCAAGGTGCACGGGAGTGCACTGGGGAAAATGAATATATTTCATTTTCCGCGCTTTGCATGATTGAAACCTCCTAGAAGGAATCATACGAAGGCCACACAGCTCTGAAAAACTTACTAACTCACCCCCAAACTCTTCTAGACTCCCAATCTATTCTCGAATTCTATTTCTAACCCCAAAACTCTACCCCTAAGGGCTTTTCTAACCTGGGATGCTACATTTCCTCCCCCCTTATAAAAATTCTGACCCTAAAATTTACCTGAATAACTCTGGGAACCTATCCCTGATCTCAGACTCTACCTCCCAAGTGGCTTCTTCCACTCTCTGGTTGCGCCACAACATTTTGACCAGTGGAATCTCTTTGTTTTTGAGGACTTTGACCTTGTAGTCGAGGATCTGCACAAGAAGCTCTTGGTAGCTCAAGTCTTCTGCCAAATCCACCTCTGAAAATTAAAGTACATGAGATGGATCTCCCACATACTTCCTCAACTGTGACACGTGGAAGACGTTGTGGATTCTGTCCATGCTGGCTGGCAGTGCTAATCTATAGGCGACTGTCCCTACTCTCTCTAGTACCTTATAGGGACCAATGAATCTGGGCGCCAACTTTCCCTTCTTACCAAATCTAAGAACTTGCCTGTAGGGAGCAATTCTCAGAAACACTTTATCGCCCACTGAAAACTCTATCTCTCTACGCTGTAGATCAACATAACTCTTCTGTCGATCTTGGGCCTATTTTATCCTCTGCCTGATGATCTTGACTTGCTCAATCATCCTCTGAGTAGTCTTTGGTTCCACTACTGTTTTCAAGGAGTTTCTCTCTCTAATCTCATCCCAATAGAGAGAAGATCTACACTTTCGACCATACAATGCCTCAAATGGAGCCATCTGAATAGTCACCTGATAACTGTTATTGTAGGTGAACTCCATTAGAGGAATCAACTCTACCCAATTGGTCTGAAAGTCCATACAATAGGCTCTTAGCATATCCTCCAAAACCTTATTCACCTTCTCAGTCTGGCCATCCGTCTGAAGGTGATATGTTGAGCTGAATTATAGTCTGGTTCCCGAAGCTCTCTGCAGAGACCTCTAGAAGGCTGACAGAAATCTAGAGTCCCTGTCTAACACTATCATCCTGGGAACACCGTAGAGTCTAACCACTTCTCTGATGTAGAGTCGTGCTAACTGCTCTGTGGACATTCCCTGTCTGATTGGCAGGAAATGCGTTGACTTACTGAGCCGATCAACTACTACCTAAATGCCATCATATCTCCTCTGGACTCTAGGAAGACTAGAGATGAAATCCATAGAAATGTCATCCCACTTCCACTTAGGAATACTCAAAGGATGAAGTAATCTTGAGGGTCTCTGGTGCTCTGCCTTCACTTGCTGACATACCAGACACTTGGAGACGAAGTCTGCTATGTCCTTCTTCATCCCTGACCACCAGAAACTCTTCTTGAGGTCTTGGTACATTTTCGTGCTGCCTGGGTGTGCTGAGTACACCGTATTGTGCACCTCTGACAAAATCCTCTGTCTCAGCTCTAAACTCTAGGGCACACAAACTCTGTCTCTGAACCTCAAGATCCCATCATTGAACTCAAAGTATGGCACTGCTCTCTCTGACATCCTTTGAAGCATACTCTGAGTCCATTCATCTGACATCTGACCCTCTCTGATCTCATCATACAAGGAGGATCTGATCTGAAGCCTGGAGAAACCCACTGACATAATCTTAATCTGCTCTCTAACCAACTCATGTTATAGCTCTTTCTGAACTGATAGCCTGGATAGAGCCACTCGTCTACTTAAGGCGTCAGCCACTATATTGGCTCTCCCTGGGTGATATCTGATGTCACAGTCATAATCCTTCACCAGCTTTAACCATCTCCTCTGTCTCATGTTGAGCTCTCTCTAGGTGAAGAAATATTTCAAACTTTTATGGTCTAAATATATACTGCATCTGACTCTATACAGATAGTGTCTCCAAATCTTTAGGGTAAACACGACTGCTGCAAGCTCCAAGTCGTGGGTAGGGTATCTCAACTCATGATCTCGCAATTGCCTAGAATGGTAGGCTATTACCCTACCATTCTACATCAGAACTGCCCCGATCCCCTGATGGGATGCATCTGTGTATATGTCAAATTCTACCCCTTCTTGGGGTAGCACCAAAATCGGAGCGCTGGTCAACCTCTGCTTGAGCTCCTGAAAATGCTCCTCTTACTCCTCTGACCACACAAATGGAGTCTCTTTCCTAGTCAAGGCAGTGAGAGGCCTCACTAGGCTAGAGAATCCCTCAATGAACCTCCGATAGTAGTATCCTGACTTCCTTCACTGTTTTCAGCCTTGGCCAATTCAGAATC